>JADDOH010006630.1:0-25509 GCA_016648135.1 Agrypnia vestita | reverse complement strand
AAGCGGGTGGAAAAACCTAGAGGGTTCCAAAATCTAATCTAATGAAGCTTGTTACAAAGTCCACCAGATGTCTAACTCAATACTCATTATTCTGAGCATAAAAGGGTTGTTATATTACCTTTTACACGACATAGATGGGGCGCACATGTAAATTTTCTTGTAGAAATGTCAAGATATTGTCAAATGTGAATATTTCTATCATTACATCGGAAATACTGGCTTAAATTAAATAAGTATTCGGATACTTGGGTGAATGAAATCGATCTATACCAACTTCGTATTTATTTAGTAATTTCGTTGTATGTATGTCCATAACTTTTTTATACCTGGTAAAATAAAAATTCAAATATTTTTTTGTCGAATTTTTTTTTTTCGAAAAAAAATTTTTTCGTAATTTTGTTTAACGAATTTTTTAAAAATAAAATAAATAAATCCTTGTTCCTTCGGAACAGACATGTAAAAGTACCGACATTTTTGACGGGTTACAGCTAGTTACTAAATATTTTACGTAATAGGTATAATAATAATAATTTTATGCAAAGATTTACGAAGTGTCACCCGTACCTATATATGCGCCGTTGACGTCCGCAAGTATGTAGTTAGATAAACCGATGGCAAGATAAATTATCACAGAAAATAAACATTATAAAAAATATTGTAAAATGGCGCGTGCGCACGGATGAAACTTGTCTCAGAGACTCGTTTCGAAAGCGCGCGAAGTATAGAACATTAGTAACCGCAAAACGGTTCGTTGCCGCGAGTATTTTGTTTAGAATAATTTGACTCAACTAGTTACTTAGGTAGGTACTAGGGAATGCAATCCCGTGTCGGGATTGCCCTTTCGGGATCCCTCGAGATTAGAATTTCCAATCCTGCTGGATCCCTACGAATCGGGATCTCGAATACTTTTGTGTTTTTTTGTTTGTTTATAGAGCTGAATAGCAATTAACGACAATGCCTTGCATTTTTATATCAGCAATTTTAATAAAATGCTCATTATTAATCATTGCATTAAAGTTTTTGTAGGTGTTTTTACAAGCATCATTCAGTCAATTCAGTAGAGTAAAAACTACTATTATAACTAGTAGTAGTTTTTATTACTATGCTAGATTGATAAAATACAGCAAATATTATTCAAAGCTATTTTCATTATTTGAATGTGACATGAACATAAGTTTTAAGTACTTACTAAAAGCTCTATAGACATCACAATCAAACATACAAAACATAAAAAATGCTGATCAATCCCGATAATCTCGTCCGATTTTTCGGTTCGGGATTGATCTCAACTGCCTCGAGATCTCGCGGGATCGGGATTGCATTCCCTAATCACGATCTTCAAGATGAGGGAACCACTGTAAAGTGTGGAAGACGTTGGACTTCCTATTTTTAGAATCATTTTGGAGTTTTTGAAAACACTAGTGAGGAAACGGTTAGTGACACTAAAACACTAGCCATTGAATAGCCTTGGAGACATTACGCAACCCGGTTTGACACCTTTCGTAAGTAGTGTCAAACCATCGGAAAATGCAAAGTTGATTAATCGAACCTCACAGATGCAGTACCTTCTGCATTAATACTGCATCATCCGCACAGGGATTGCTATCTTCAAGAAGAGGGAACTGACTGTAATTGAAGTTAGACTGTTCCTATTTGAGTTTTTGAAAATATTCTTGAGAATATGGTTGGTAACGTTTAACCGGTCGGATGCCGGCCGCAGTACCTACGTAACGCGGAATGTACCCTGTCTGCCGCGCAATTTCGAGCACGATTGCTGTTTTTTAGACACTTTTGTGATGATTATATTCGTGTAAAAATCAAAAATAATCGCTAAGAAGTTGCAGTTTCTGGTTTCTCAATACACAGACTTCAATAATTACTTATATTTCAATAATTACTTGTACAATAATGACTTATTCATTAATTATGAAAATAAGTATCGAAATTTACTGTCAGAGATGTACGTACATGTTTATCGAATAAAACCGTTGAAGCGATAACACTAAAGATATTGTATTTCAATATTTCCGTTTTAAATATATCAAAGAATATAAAAATACTTAATTTTAACACTTTTAAACAACACAATTAATGCGCGGTTTAAAGACGACATTTGGAATAATTTTTTGTCCGGTTTGCGTGGCAAATGAGGTTACTTGACAAATAGAACCCGTTCATTCATTCAGAAACTTGAGATACAACCAACGATAAGCTTTAAAAGCCCGTAAACGCAGGTAAAATACGTGTCTACGGAGCGCAGATCTGCTCTCCGGCACATAGAGGGCACATAAGTTTTCGCGGAGATCTGCGCTCCGGCACCCGACCGGTTAAACACTGAATCAACTGTTGTACACTTACTGCTATCGTCAGCTTCATGGTAGTCTTCCGAGAGCCTCCAGGTGCTGTTGAGGAAAGCCACGAGCGGTGAAGAAGCCGTCGGAGGCCCGCCGACCTTTATATGGCGCAGCAGGATGCGCCCAGAGCCCAAACCGCTTCATTAAATACCCATTCAGCTAATGCGACTCGAGCTGGGCCGTTCCGCCAACGTGTTGCAAGCCACGCCGATTGTCTTGCTGCCTTAATTGGTAATTAATGTAATGACGCAGAATTGGCGATCCATCGTTTTTATTATTTACATTGCGTTTCAGTGGCGTCCCAACGCAAAATGCAAGGGCCCCTCTATTTCTATGTATCTTCATAAATATGTCAATGGCGTGCAGCGCGTGTATGCAAAAACTGTGCATTACTAATTTTATTTATTTATTTATTAATTAACGCCCTATACGGCTTTTACAACAGATAGGTAAGTGTACATTAACAGAATATATATAGTTTAAATATATGAATATATATAGATAAAAAAACAATAACATGTAAACATAGTAATGACATAAAGAGAAAAGAAAATACTTAAAATATAGATACAAATATATAAAGATAAATATAATATTAAGTAAAAAGCAAGTATATAAAAAGCAGAAGCATAAAAAAACATAATAAAATAGAAATTTAAAAACAATAAAAGTAATAATGTAAAGTGAAAAGATACAGCACAAGCGTTGAAAGTCATATTATAATAAAAAATATACATACAAATACAAATCAATTATTTAAGTCCAATTCGACAAATACTAGTAATCTTTCAATGCACCTTTTAATATATGTTTGAATAATATACAGTTATTGGCGAAGACGTCCAGGAATGGTTCAAGAAAACAAATATTAATTAAACAATCCTCATCCTATCAAAAAGACTTTAAAATTCTACACGTGGCTTCGGCTAGATTCTATATACAACTCCATATCAATGCTTCTCCTATTTATTGGATTTGGCGTTAACATTGTAGAGATTATTCATGATGATCATTAAATTAGGTGAAAAACACATTAGACCCGCGTATTACATTAATGATAACTTAGGTGCTAAATAATAATCCTAAATTCAAGATAAAAAAAAATAATTTAGAAAAATTTAACGAAATTTTATGCGGTGATTGCAATATAAATACGTTGGTCAACCTTTTAGAAATCTCAACATTAGACTAAAATAATATTGTCGTTGTCCAACTTTCAATAATTTATCTGAATTTGCGAAACACATCATAGATAGTCATCATTCTTAAGTAATTAAACTTCTTCATTTCGTCGCGCGTAATAAAATGAATAAATTTGAAAGTTTGAGTTAAAAGAAATTTTACTCGGGCATTAATTTGCTAACAATATTTCTTTCATTATCTTTTCTCCTCTTCTCTCAATATTCCCGTGATAACCACCCTCACGTAACCAATTAATTATTTGTATTTGAACCTAATCTAATGCAAAAAATCTGCGTGTAAAAGTAGTCAGTTTAATACTTTACCTGTCAATGAGAGATTCTGTTTCTCTCGAAACTTAAGTAGTAAAATCGTCACCCCAGTTCTATAGTGTCGTAAGGTCAAAACAACAGTTTTGAGAAAAACGCATAAAAGTTTGAAATCGATTTTGTTCGTATCTCAACTGGTTTATTTGAGTATATGGAATAAATAAAGGATAGCCCATCACCACCAGCACTGTAATTCAAAAAGTTTTTTCATTTCAATTGAAATATCTTTAACTTTACCTTTTCGTAGGTTATATTTTTTAATTTTTAATTGAATTAGAAGAGATACCGGGCCAGATACGACAAGTGGGAGCCCAAATTGAATGTTAGGTACGACAAGATAGACTTTTTTTTTAAATTGTATGAACATAAGATACATACGACAAGATAGAACTGATCAAACACCAACATTTCAGCACATACGACAAAAAGGAATTCTGTACCGACGAAACTAAAGCAGGTACGATAAAATGGATTTGAGCGATTTGTAGAGCAAGTCTCAAAGCCTCACGCCATCACAATAAGTCAAAAACGACGATTTTGACCTTACGACAAGATAGAACTGGGGTGACGAAATTACAGATGTTACACGGAACTACGGGGACGGACAGACGGATAGTCGGAAAAACGGACGGACAAAGAACGAAATTATTACATTTGATAGAAGTACGTTGAATTTAATTATTCGTCTAAGTGTTATTATTTGATAACCTTCTATTGAGGATTAGGTCTTCTACAGCTCTTGCTGCTCTGTTTCGAGCAAGTTTTCGGCAATATTCATGCAGGCACCTACCTATAATAACAACTCTTGAAATCGCCACGAGAATGGCGCAACTTTGGGTCCGAACGGCCGAGAGCTAAAAGCCGTCTGTCATCGCGTGTTAAGGGGTTGATACACATGCTTATTAGTGGCACGTGAGCATGCACAGTATTGACCTTCTTTAGCCCTTGCTTATTAGTGGCATGTGTGTACGCACATTGCTAGTAATGAGAATGCTAATGTCATTCACCATGAGAAGGGGTATCTTTTGAGCATGTGTGAACAGGCTTGCTTATTATGAGCATGCTTATGTCATTCGCGGGCTTCGCGGCTAGTATTATCAATGCGATCTTCTCAGTCCGCGATAGATGAAACAAACGTGGCGCGTTGGGGAGATGATAAAACATTACTTTTCGTGACTTATTATAGAAATCACGAATGTCCGTGGAATACTCGGTCACCGTTGTGTAAACATAATGTTTATGAAACTTTATTAAAAGGCGTGAATGATTCAAATCTTACAATAAAAATTATAAAAACTAAAATCAAAAATGTGCGGATGGAAAATCGGAAACTTTTTGATTTGTTTGTTCACTTGAATTTTCTATTTCAGTTTGCAAAGTTTCCATTTTGAACAAGAGCGTCTCTATTCTATGACAAGAGCATGATAATAATGAGCAAGTGTGTACAGTTGTTATGGCACGCTAGTTTTGAGCATGCTAATGAGCATGCCACTAATAAGCGTGTGTATCTGTACCTTTATTTCTGCGGCGCGTTCGACGAACAGTTGACTGGAACCAGCGTGTCTGGCGCAAAACATAAACCGAGTTTATTTCTCGGTAGCGTATATTTAGCTAACGGCCGCTCTATATATAGCGGGGGCTATTTCGGGCGCGGCCGCCACTGCACCGCTCTTGTGCAACGCCAGGGCCCGCCACGCCACTGTATATCGCGTTATATCACTCTGTGTCCTCCACAGATAAGATAATATAGTCTCCTGCTATAGAAACTGTTTCTCCATCCCTTCTAGCAACGTGCGGATTCTACGACACGGGATTTCTAGCGGCGCGGGTCGCAAGATTTGGTGGGCGCCAGGCGAGTTTCTCTCTCCTTCTCTGGGTGCAAGATTCGACAAGCAACCCGTCAGTAATTACGGGAATTAATAGTTTTATTGAGGCGACGAATTTATATAATTTTAAGCAAAGTAGTTATTTTTTATTTTATTTTATTTATTATTCAAACAGCATATTGATACTAAGAAATAGAACATACGATGTAATAATAATATTGAGCCAATCATATGCATTCACTTGATAAACCTAAGTGCACTCTTTGGTAGCAACACAACAGTATCCACATTTAAAATATTTATTTATGCACGAATATTAGAGAAAAATTGAAATTGCAATTATTTTAAACTTATTTAGTATCAGATACACCTTTCATAGAATCTTTGAGTAGTGACAGTTGTTTTGAATTTATCTCAAAAAGTCCTTAATGGGATATTGTTGCCTTTGCTTTTGTATCCCTCATATACGCTAGGCCCATTTATCTTTTGTTTAGAGTTGATTTAATTATTTGGTGAAAAAATATGACTTAAACTAGGCTTTTTAGAATATGTGTACTGGACAAAAGGCATTAAGACTGGACATTCACTGCAATATTTCGCAAATTATTCTTTTTTTGGTTTTTATTATTCATTTGTACCAGAATGTATATGCTAGACTACATTTTTTTAGGATGATAACTTAGATAGAACCTTTGTTCTTGTACAAAAGTAATAAACTGAACAATATTTATAATTATTAAGAACATAAAAGCAATATTCGATAGGCCGCAGCCGAAAAATTCGTTTTTGGTGTCTTAGAAATGATCAATATTGTGTACGCAAAGTACGTTTTCTTACGATTGAAAAGCTAACGTTATGATGACAAATCTATACAATAACAATTAAGACATATTCAATATTAATAAAATTATACATTTTTCGTTATCTTACTATACGAATACCTACAACTTTAAGATAAGTTTTGTTCAGCGAGACTGAGCCATTCTAATTAAAACTTAATACTCGAAATAGCGTTTCGAAGATCAGTATTAAATTTTGTTGACTGCTTAGTTTGAATAATGATACACTGCACTATGTAGTGGCAAAAAATTTTCTAGCAGAATGCGTGATATGACTTTGCATATGTGCATGAAAGCATGATGTGCTTTCTGTCAGAAGAAAAAAACATTAATTTGACTTCATGATTTTATTAACTTGAAAACCAGATATCATAGAAAATAGCCCTACAGAAAATCTTGTTGGAATCTATAAAAGTGTCTTGCGATGAATCTTCCAACAGTGGAAGTTAATCGCCATCTCCTACGCCTGAGAAACAAAAGTGACGAGACTATCACTGATCAGTTGATCAACAGATCAATTGTCATTCCTGAAGCTCACGATACATTTCGGGATTGTTTCGACAAAGTGGCAAATGAAAACGATAGTGTCAAGGTGAAGAAAATAACGCAATTACAAGCGAGATTGACTATTATTCGAAGAGAGTTTGAATCATCACGGTCGCGACTATTAATTATATTTGAAGGTCAGCTAATTCAAAACAGGATCCAAATTTGAAAAAGTTTGCCAGAATTTACCTTTCAGCTCCTTGTAGCAGCGCATAGAGCAAAATACTATTTTCTGAAGCCGGTCTTGTTTACAAAAACAAGAGCAATCGCTTAACCCCTCAAAAAGCAGAGAAACTAGTGTTCATCGTTTTGAATACTAACCAATTTGTTGATTAAATAAATAATAAACAATTTACTGGTGAATTTTTCGCAATTAAGGTAGGTACTATCCGGTATCCGCCGGATATTGAGGTACTATCCGATATCCGCCTGATATTGAGGTACTATCCGGTATCCAGCCGGATAGTAAAAATAGGCCGGATACCGGATAGTTACCGGATATCCATTTTATCTCTAGTTTAAAAATTCGAGATTACATTTCTTAAGGTATGAGTTTTAATTCTTTTCATGATATTTAATAAAATAATTGACTAGGATTAGTGTAGATTTTTACATCTTAATACTTTGAGCGTCATTAATACATAATTTTGTCTGTATTTGGGTTTTAAAGTTGAATCTACCTCGCGTAGGTTCATGGGTAGGTACGGATTTTTTTTTATAATAGACGTTGTCAAGTAAAAATGTATTTTAGTAATAAAGCGCGACAAAGACATACTTTTTAATAGTATTAAGTTTGACCTTTTCATAATTGTTTCAAAATTGGCAGTATCGTAATATTTTTTTTAAAGAAATCAAACTTAAACAAAATTACTTATGTTAGTTCATGCCTACACAGAGTGTAACAGAAATAGAAATAGTCCACAATACTTTACAAGTAGATTCCTGCCTTGATTACGAGTCGAAAATGTTCAAGCAACCATGACCTATATTTATCAATAGTTATGGAGTTATGCAACATCAGAGTTAGCATTATTTTTTCAATATTATTTCTGGCTTAATTTTTACAAAACGTTGAAGTATCATTACAGTAACTTATATTGTTTACGAAAAATTCATTTGTTTCAATAAAAGTTAAATAAAACTTGAACATTTTAGACTCATAACATAGGCAGGAATCTACCGGCCAAATATCTGCTGCTGGCTCTGGTGAACCCTGTATATTTTGATGGTGTATATAATATGTGTAATATTATGTATACATTATATAAATACACTTTTTAAAGCGCTTCGAAATTTCACAATGGATAACATCTATAAAGATATTTACCTAATGTGTATTTATTTAGTGCGATGCTCTACTCGTACATATTACAAGTTTTCTTATAGGGCGGCTATTGTAAATATTGCCAGCTCCATCTTATCGAGTGTTCTGCCTCCTTATATAATTTTTGCCAGTTATTCACGTATAAGAATATCACCATGATGAAAGAACAAAAATATTCTCCAATTCGTAAGCCATTATACCAGCAACAGGTGTACTAATTGATTAATTATTATCAATTAAGATGATTTACATAAGTCTCATGGTGACGAAGCTCCTCAATTTATATGGATAATATGTATGGAAGTCGCCCAGGGCTTATGACCTGTGTGAGCTGGATTAAGTAGACGTGTAAAGATTAATCTACATTTCATCTTTCGATATTTTTTGACAATTCAGGCGTGTAGGTACTAATATTAATAAACCACTTTAATATCATTGAAAGATTTGGTAGGTACTTCGTGGTGCAATATTATAATTTAAAAAAAATGTTTTACTTTACTTTGTAATACACACACACACAAGATGAGCTATTAAATTACAACTATAGTTTCGAGAGGAGCCGTCCCTATTTTCTATCATCTGAGTTATTATCTATACCTGATGATGAGAGGGACTGCTCCTCTCGAAACTATAGTCGTAATTTAATAGCTCGTATTGTGTGTGTATATTACAAAGTGAAGTAAAACATATTTTTTAAATTAATAAACCACATTTATTTGAGTCTTGTTAAAGCCGAGCACTGAAGCTTACAGGCGAACACCTTATGAACTGTTTGAGATAGTAGAGATAGTGATAGAGATTGAGTTGTCAGGACAGACGTAATTCCTCGACACACGGTTCAATGTTCTTTGTGTGTAGGAACGTGGCTAGTGTCAGGGCACCGCGTACGTGATGTGTGCCGTGGCACATCTAGCCCCGGGGGAGGTCTGCAAGTACAGGGTGGGGTTCATTTCTATCACTTTATCATTGGAAGTAATATACAGAGGTGTCCATAGATACACACAATGCACTTTCTCGAAAATGAACGTACTCTACGTGCGGCTATATCGCCTGACCTCCTGCTACAAGGGCGTCAGATCTAACAGCTTTGATAGTCTTACAAACTATCTAACTGTAATAAACATCTGAGTGTTTTAATAATAACTAGCTGTGACCTGTAAAAAATGACTTATTTATAATGTAGGTTCTTAAAGAATAAGTAAGTAACATTTGGGTAAAATCTCTCATTGTATACAGGGTTATTTGGAAAACATTAATAACCTCGCAGGACTATATTCATGCCTTGATTATGAGTCGAAAATGTTCAAGCTACCATGACCTAATATCGATAGTTATGGATATGGGACATCAAAGTTTGCATTTTTTTTTCAGTATTTCTGACTTATTTCTTGAAAAACGTTGGACTATCATTACAGTAACTTATATCAATTACGAAAAAATCATTCATTTCAGTATAAGTTAAATTAAATGATAAAAACCCTGAAAAATTTCCAATTGGAATTCGAAGGTTTTTATTATTTAGTTTGACTTGTATTAAAGGGAATGAATTTTTCATATTCTAAGTTTCGTCTATGTTACCCGTGGGGCCTAAAGAAAAAGTATTTTTTTATTAAAAAAGTTACGAATGTTACTGGAAGTTACGGACAGACAAGGAAAGTACTATTGTTATTATAACGGGTCCTAAAGAATAAGCATTCATTTATACATTTTTTTTTAAATTCAAAGAAAAAACAAGTTACGGACGTTAAAGGAAGTTACGGATAGGCAGATAATGAAATAATTATTATTGGGATACATGAATTAGATTGATAGAAAAATCTAATAAAAACCCCCAGTACATTTTACTGCAATTAAAAAGAGCATAAGTACTTAAAATAAATCAGTAAATCTTGGGTAATAAAATCAACAAAAAAATTCATACACATTCATCAAGTTAATTTTATTGATGGAATTGACGTTGTAAATATTGCGGAGATTATTCATACTGATCATTTAAATGAATGGAATATAACTATGTTTTCTTTGCATGAGTTAAATTAAATATATGGGGAGAAGGGGGTATTCCCTTACACCTAAACTGAGGTTGAAATTATGTGATAACTATTAGGTCCTTACATATGAAATTGACGTTTTGCCGTACTGGCAAATTTGATCTCAAATATCTTCTCTTTGGTTAGGAATTCCAAATCCAAATTTATACAGCTATTTACTCATGTATTTGTGTTTTGAAAATTATAATTCATTTGTTTTTTCCTCAATTGTTTTTTTCTTTGCGTCACTCAGTTTACAAAATGAAAAACTTGAAATATCGCGTTATTTACGAGTACGAGTTCCACCGTGACACCAGTGCTGCAGAAACGGCTCGAAGGATTAATGATGTGTATGGCGATGGTGCCGCAAAAGAAAACACAGTGCGTTTTTGGTTCAACGTTTTCGTTCTGGAAATTTCGACCTGCAGAACAAGCCCCGTGGACGGCCGGAGACCAAAGTTGATAATGAAGAATTGAAGGCTATTGTGGAAGCGGATCCATCGCAAACCACATCCGAGTTAGCTGCAGCTGCGGTGTTAGTGATAAAACTGTTTTAATCCACTTGAAGCAAATTGGTAAGGTGAAAAAGCTTGAAAGGTGGGTACCTCACGAATTGAGTGAAGCAAATCAACAAACGCGCGTTGACTGCTGCGTTGCATACTCAACCGGCACAATAATGAAGGGATTTTAAATCGAATCATTACCTGTGATGAAAAGTGGATCCTGTACGATAATCGGAAGCGCTCATCGCAATGGCTGAACCCTGCCGAACCAGCCAAACCATGCCCCAAGCGAAAAATGACTCCAAAAAAGTTACTTGTGAGCGTTTGATGGAATAGTGCTGGTGTCGTTCACTACAGCTTTCTTAAATCTGGCCAGACGATTACGGTAGATGTCTATTGTCAGCAACTGCAAACCATGATGGAAAAGATAGCTGCTAAACAACCGAGGCTGGTTAATCGCTCTAGGCCACTGCTGCTTCATGATAACGCTAGACCACACACTGCACAACAGACGGCTACCAAATTAGAGAAGCTTCAATTGGAATGTCTAAGACATCCACTGTACTCTCCGGACCTTGCTCCAACAGATTACCTTTTTTTTTGAAATTTGGATAACTTCTTGCAAACGCAAAAATTCAACTCCGATGGGGCAGTCCAAACCGCCTTCAAAGATTTTATTGATTCCCGTCCGAATGGTTTTTTTAGTAAAGGGATCGATGAACTACCTATGAGATGGCAAAAGTGCATAGATAGCAATGGTACATACTTTGATTAAATAAATATATTATAATAAAAAAAATCGGCTTTATGTTCCTCCCATACTAAACGCCAATTTCATATGTAAGGACCTAATATAAAGCATTAAACGTTCAATGAGATACAGTTCCACAGCCATTTTAATTGGTTTTATAAATGTGTCTTCAAAAAAAATTTTTTTAAAGAAATAGGTACCTACCTACCTTTTATTAAAAATGTTTAAAAAAGTGGAATGTACGGTAATACTTCGGGTGATACCGTACAGCGGTAGGCTAATTACGTACACTAATTTATGTTTACAAAAACTATAGATGTAACCATGTGCGACCTCTTTGTCCCCGCACAGTGCATGCACCCATTGCACAGGTTATGCAACAATACCGGAGTTTATTATTCTTGCTAAATTCTCCACAAATAGTGCGTACCTCATTAGCTACACCCAGTAGTCCTTCATTGTAGTACGCTCCATCATTATCGTCGTCGTCATGAAGAACCACTGCTGTAGTATCATCATCAAAATCGGTTTGAAAGAGTTAAAAATCTTTCATTTATAAGAGTCTTCGTTTATAGCTTCTTTTTGGCTCCTTTTTGATTTTTTCATGACAGTATTTTTGTATTTTTTCTTGTCTTTCTTTGTGTCTTTTGGTGTGACTTTCTTTGCTTCTTTCTTTAGCTTTATTTTCTCTTTTTGATATTCTAAAATGTCTTTTTCGTAGCCGTGGCCTCTAATTTATCTTCATAGGGGTAGATGTCAAAAATTTTAAGTTGTTTTGATCTTTTTCCTCTTCCCTTTCTTTTCCAGATTTTGTTTTCTGTAACCAGTGCTGGAGCTGGAGAACATTGTGAGAATGAATAATGTGGATTGTTTTTGGCTATTTTGTTTTTTTGTAATATATTATTAATTAAATAAATAGATAATAAAAAAAAATATATTAAATGGAGCCTGATACCTAGTGCCATAGCGGAGGGGCACACGATAATTAATCATGATCACCAAACCTGGGCAATCCACAATTTTTCTACGTTACTGCGGTATGCTGCGATAGGTCTTAATTAAGTCATTGCATTCAATAATTGCGGACTAAATTATCGAATGGAAAATTTCATTTATAGTTTACGAATCTAAGAAATTGAGGTACTCTGTATTCTTTCAACTTGTAACAATTAATGTTATCGAAAGGTGACCAAGGTGTGGAATTATATTCCAGGATGCTTCTGACTAAAGTAATGTACGAGGTTTTAATTATTTTTAAAGAATTTAAATCTTAACACAAACTCAAGTGCTTTAAATGTAATTTCATCAATGCGAGGAATATGGGACAGCCGTGATGCTGCCATCACCTGCGGACAGCCGTGCCAATCGACGTTTCCTCGTCGAGTCGTGGACGTGTCAGACAGTTCTCCGGGCCAGTCACCGGTCACCGGGTCCG
Source organism: Agrypnia vestita (assembly GCA_016648135.1). Lineage (NCBI taxonomy): Eukaryota > Metazoa > Arthropoda > Insecta > Trichoptera > Phryganeidae > Agrypnia > Agrypnia vestita. Next base: position 12,393 of record JADDOH010006630.1, on the reverse strand, counting down.
GGCTGGAGGGTCCGAGAACCGCTCGACTTCAGGGAAGAGCGGCATCAGGTCACTTCGCGGAACCCGAGTGCGGGTAAATTAGGAAAGCTTCCCGCGAAGAGTAATTAGCCTCATCGCTGCTTGCGGCGCCAGCGCATTCTCGGTATCGGTCCACACAATTATGCAACGCGGCTGCGAAGAGTGTCGTCGGTGTGAGTCTTACACCTCTCGGACACACCGACCTATTCTGGAAATAACAATGTGATTATTTCCCCAACACTCAAAAATAGCCAAGACGTATTTATTTATTGTTTGTTTGTATATTTTTTATTTAATTGTAAAAATAACACATTTTTACATCTAGTAATTAACACATAAATTAACATAGCAAAATAAACATAAATATTCCAAAAATAAGAATGTTCTTAGGTTTTCACGGCCACTCAGAATCTTCTGATTTGTGTCATCTGGAGTATTATGCCGCGTTATTACGACCTTTCTGTCCTACGTTTCGGACCCCATTGCAGGGTCCATCTCAGGGCTGATGATGGACCCTGCAGGTCGTAATAACACGGCATAATACCCCAGAAGACTCAAACCAGAAAATTCCAAAAATATATCGACATAAATTAACATAAATAATCATAAATAGATACACATTTTCACATCTGGCACAAAGTAAAGAAATTTAAAAAAGAAAATAAACATGAAACAACATAATATGATCATACATTAAACATATTTTTCACATATTTTACACTTAACCTACTAAATTATTGAAACTATTTACTTCTTTCACATTTCATTGAACAATTTAAGACCTTTATACCATGTACAAACTATTTCGTGTTCCTATCAGTTTCGTTTGTGGAAGCCTAAAATCTCCTCCATTTCTCGTAGGATAAGTGTGGACCTCGAAATTGTAATTCATATTTTTATACATGTATATTGGAACTAATCGGTTTTTTATTTTATGTAGTAAGACTAGGACATTTTGAAACATTTGTTGCCTAATTGTCATTACCTTTAGTTGCTTTACCATATTGCTAATTCTTGTATATTTGTTACATATTAAGATAGTTCTCACGGCTTTGTTTTGAATTCTTTGAATTTTTTCCTTCTCAGTTTCATTTCCCAAAAATAGTTTTGTTGAACAGTAATGAATATGCGGCGTCACGATGGAATTATAATGGAATTATGCCCGTGTAATTTATTACACTATAATACTTAATTAATTTACATTTACCACCTTCGCAATTTTAGATGAGACCTTTGCAAAGTACTTAGTCGTGAATCCATATGGTCTAAATAGTGTAATATGTTGTAAGTGGAATGTGGAGTATAAGATTCATAAATACGTGTAATTAAAGAGCTAAGACAGGAAGCGGAAATCACATCCTATTTTTTTATGCCTGCGTATGCGATGGTGCAATATCTTTTTTCAACACCCAACAGTTGTGCAGTAATGGCGTATACATTATTTAAAATTAAATTTGGTACACCGATATTTTATCACACAAACATGCATTGTTATTTGGACCTCCAAGATGTCTGATAAAAATAAATGTATGTTTTTAAAAGATAAAAATAAAACTACTTGTTTATTGGATGTCGAAACGATATTTATGAGATCACGCAAACTATTGATAAGTGTTTATAAATCTTTTGTACTTGTATATTTCCCTCACTGTACATGCCACAGTATAATTAATGTCTAATGACCATGACTACTTTCCGAAAATGCAAATGTCGTTAATGTAAATAAATGATGTAATTACATGGGTGGACACAAATGCGATAATAATCACCGAATTGTTATCTTTAGATTTAAGGGATAATTTATTATTTATTTATTTTATTTTATGTGTATATTTCTATTTAGGTTGAATATACAAATTTTGGTTGGACTGAGCCTGTCTCACTAGAAATATCTGTGTTGAGACAGGCATAGTTTACAATAGTATGTAAATACAAAACACAGTATGTATGAAGATATATAGTAAAAAGAATTATTTGTATTTGATGAAGTATTGTATATTAAAGTAACATAATAAAAAATACATTATATATCAGGTTATAGCGTATTTAGATAAGTGTGCCTATTTACCACCCCCTTTATATTAACTCGTGGCGTCTGCTTGCTTGCTTGCCGGTTTGCCGTCGAAAAAACTTTGGATCAATTTTTAACCCTTTTCCCGTGATCCAATCGAGCTGAAACTTTGCAAGCAGACTCATGGCGAGGATCAAGAAGATCTATCAAATTTTCGTTAAAAAAATTAATAATTACAGTATAATTTTGGATTTTTCAAATTTTTAATGTTTTTTTCATGCAAGTTGTATGGATATTTCAACGCATCTGGTAGGCGCGAAACCCGAGAATGAGAAAGGGAGTATTGTAAAAACTTGGTTTTTATGGGTTACTTTTTTTATCTCTCCCCTTGTTTCGGATCCACTGTTTTATTTTGTATTTTATGTTAGGGTTGTAAATTGTGGTTAGCCCAGGCTGCTTTAATTCATCAAGTATGCAATTAAGTAGTTTGGGTCCAAAATAGTTAAAGCTCCTTTGTCCATACGTGGTATGTAAAAATTCTAGAAATTCTCTATACATCACTAGTAAGAAGCATATTGGAATATTTGTCAGTTATTTGGTCACCTTATTACACAACACAAACATGTTACGAGAATTGAGAGAATGCAGAAAAGGTTTCTACGTATTCTGTCATACCTGGTCAACATAACAACCTTCACAGCTACGAAGATCGACTTGCCTTTTTCAAGATGCACAAACTTGAGTCCCGACGGAAAATATCCGATCTCGTTGTGCTACACAAGATTCTCAGCGGAGCTGTTGATTCTCTTTCTCTATCTGACATAAATTTGCATGTTAAACCCCGTATAAGAAACCCGGAGTTCTTTAGAATAAGCCAGCACACTAATAGTATCGGTTACTTTTCTCCCATCACAAGCTAGTGTCGCACACATAATATGTGTTGTGCTGACCCTAACATTGATGCTGATATTCTTGCAGATACCTTATCATCGTTTAAAAACTCACTCATGCACAACATCCATTTTCTAAACGATGACTTGAACCTATAGACCCATTAAATCAATTATTTATTAAATAATAATCGCACTATATTCAAACACTAAATATACAATACACATAAATGTACCTGTAAAACATACTTAAATGCAAAAATACATGTTACTAAAGCGTGCCGAAGACACTTTGGCTAAATCGAAGATAATGGTCCCATTGCATATACAACGAAAATGAGTATTTCACTATATTATTGAATGTGCTAATAACAAAATGAAAGACAATTTACGTTTAAATAGTAAGTATTAAATAATATATTACACTTTAAAGTTTCGAAAAATGCATTGCATATTTTGACATTTCATAGGCAATATATAAGGTTAGGTTAGGTTATTAGGTTGGGTTTGGTTAGTTTATTAGGTTTGGTTAGGTTAGGTTAGGTTTGGTTTGTTTAATTTAGATTACGATTATCTTAGTTAGATTAAATTAACAGGACATTAAATTATATAGTGAAATACTTATTTTCATTGTTTGACCAACGGGACCATATTCTTGGATTATTCCGACACTTGTAATTGGGATAATGGGCATGGTCTTCATTTATAATGTTTTATTATTAGAGTATCATGTACCTACCTATTAGTTTTCATGTAAGTATTAGTATCTCTTATAAATATAAATGTCGTCGCCGCTGCTCTCACCGTTTGAGGTGGAGGTGGCAGCCATTACCTACTCACGAACTTGATTGAATCCGGAAATAGCCCCTACCGATCTGCGCGTACAAAAGATGGGTCGCGTGTCCAGAAATAAAACTGCACTATTTACGTTTGTATGTTTTGAATTTTAAAAATAATCCATTAAGCGCACGGTTATGTGTAAATATCGCACAGGGTTCACTGAGGATTGTTTGTTTTGACGTTTTACAACATTTATTTTTTAAACTTTTAATTTCGTGCGTACTGTACAATGTATCACACTAAGGCCCGGTTGTTTCAAGTTCGATCAAAGTAAGCGGTCGATCAAAGCATAGATTTTTACGAAAACGGATCGTCTGATTGGTGGAGAAGGTAAAAATCTATGCTTTAAAAGAACGCTTACTTTGATCGAACTTGAAACAACCGGGCCTAACAAAAACTTAAGCGCGTTACTCCTCAATTCTAAGCCGAAAACAGACATTTTAGAAACACAGCGGAGTTGACGGCATTTCATGCGTATATCATGTAAAGCGAACACGTAGGTACATATACACGTACCTACATATATCCATTGACGTATTATAATATAGACACGTTGTTCCCCTACTAGTCGGCTTTCAAATGTAGCAAATATCGCATTGAAAGAGACAACAAATCACGGCACACTTATTTCGCAAACGCTTTGCGTGTAGACAGAAAAATCAGGTAATTTGAGTCACGGTGACTAAATAAACATACTTTTTTTCGGCGTAGCGTCGCGCCCGATTACAAATAAGGTCCATTAGATAACGAATGCAAGTAAGGCAATTACCTTACTTTTGAGTTGCCAAGATTTCACGCTTGTAACGTATCTACAGTTTATTATATCATTGCACACATCGGTCAAACTTCTAAAAATCTTGACATAAGACTTAAAGAGCATCGTCGTTGTCTGACCAGTAATAACTTTTCTGAATTCGCCAACCACATCATGGATAATAATAACCATTGTTTTCATTCACGTACCATTCAATTTCTCCATCCCGGTGTGCGTACTGCCAATAAAAGGAACAATTGCGAAAGATTATAAATCCAGAGAAACTTTCACTAACTCTTCACCTCTTCCCTCAAAATCCCTTTATTCCGAATAATTTTTCAGTATCTTATAAATTAATTATTTGTAGTTTCACCTAATCCACGTGGATTATAATACTTTTTTTCTATATTTGAATGTAATCAGTATAATGACGATGAGAGATTCTTTTGTTCTCGCAACTTGAGTAGTAAAATATAGTTTATATTTTTCACATATTTTAATGATCGTCATAAAATATTCGTTTTATGTAAAATTGCTTACTTACCATTACGCCGTTTCACTGCGGGAGTAGGCAGAGAGGATAGAGCGCCACACTCTTCTGTCCTGACACGCAACTCTCGCCTCATCCACATTCATGCATATTCGCATACAAGCTCGACCATTTGTTGAGGCTCCTAACAGGACCATCCTCCAGTACCTGGTTAATCTGGTCGTGCCGCGTCTTCCGCGATCGCCCTCTCTTTGTGGTAACGTCAACACTTGCGCCATATACATTCTTTCCTCGTTCGCTCAACATGCCCAAACCATCTGAACGACCCTTTTTTCATTCTATCAACTATGCTAATATCACCTTTTCATTCTTTGCTAATTTTAATTGATCATCATCATCGCCAGTCGGCCCCGGTGGTACAGTGGGCATGACTCTGGTTTTTCACATCGGGATCTCCACATTCTATGTGTTATTATTATTATTTTGGTTATTATCAGTAATATAATAATAACACATAACTATGTGTTATTATTATATTACTATATATTATTATATACAACTATTTTGGACCCAAACTACTTAATTGCATGCTTGACGAATTAAAACAATCCGGGCTAATCACAATTTACAACTCTAACATAAAATACAAAATAAAACAAGGGGAGAGATAAAATAGGCACACTTACACAAACTATATATATATATATATATTAGATATACATACTATATATATATATATATATATATATATATATATATATATATATAGATATATATATATATATCATCTATATCTTATCTCCATACCTCTCATATATATTATTTAAATATTAATATACATATATATATATAATATATATATATACATATATATGATATATTTTCTATTATGTTACTTTAAACACTTTATTATCTATTTACTATATTTTGAACCTACACAATATTGTAAACTATGCCTGTCTCAACACAGATATTTATAGTAAGACAGGCACAGTCCAAACAAAATTTGATACTTAAAATTAAATAGAAATGAATAAATAAAAAATAAATAAAATATTTTTCCATTATAATCTACTATTCTTTTATTTTTATTTTTATATTCACGCTATTGCGTTGTTCAATGTCTTGTACCAATGACCTGTATTTATACATTTATCATTACTATGCTTATTTTATTGTTTTAACTTATCTGTGTTTATTGCCTTTGTTATATTATTGTGTACATTTTCTAAATAAAGTGAAGGGTTTAGGCTGCGTTTAGCATTAAAATAATGCCAACTAGGCGGCGAACGTGCTGGGCCGATACGGACGCTCTGCGCATAACACGGTCCAGGGTGTGTGGTGGCTCCCCTTCACTATTTTTTTTGCAAATGCTTCAAAAAATTCACTTGCAAATGCATATTTCGGCGTTTTTTTACGAAAATTTGGTTTTTATTATTAATTTATATCAGAATGTATATTCGAGACTGCAATATTTTAGAGCAATAACTTAAGAATAAATAAACCAATAAATGACGCCGCTATCAAAGGCATTCTGTTTTATAATTAAGTCACTTATTGGCACATTTCATACATTGGAATTTTTATTATTAAATAATAATTAAGGAGTTTTTATTAAAATAAACTTAATTATTAATTAAGGGAGTAAAGCCTCAAAATACGGGAATAAATAGAATATACTGTTTAAATTTATCTCTTTATATAAATAAAAAGCGTTTTAAAATTAACAAAAAACGTAAAAATTCTTGCAAATTTAAAACTTTCTTAATATTGAATATTTCTTGATTCGCTAAGTACGGATTTTAGATAATGAAGTATACTTTATACGTATTAAAAAAACATATTTTACATACGTATAAATATTCATTAAAACTTTTCGCTGTCTAGGACACTAAAAACGATTTTTTGGCCGCGGCATGTCGATTAATGCTTATATTTTCTTAATTATTGTAAATAATGTTCAGTTTATTACTTTTATATAAGAAAAAAGGTTCTATATAAGTTATTACTCTAAAAGAATTGTAGTCTAGAATAAAAATTCTGATATAAATGAATAATAAAAACTCACATTTTCGTAAAAAAAACACCGAAATACGCATTTACAGTGAATGTCCAGCCCTAACGCGAAATCCATAAATAATATATTTTGATGACATTTTTTGTGAAGTCGGGCGATAAATAAAATATACACATCGAGTAACAAGGGAACTTTTCCTATTAACTCGCCCCGCTGCGAGGGGTGGGAGCGGGACTCCCCTCTGACGTCATCCGCCCGCGCCACGAACAGAAATACGCGAGTTTATTCTGGGATTTGTCATTTTAATGAAAACTGGTGAGCGCTAATCGGGAGAAATTTATTATTCGTTGGCAACACACCGCGCAGCCGGCTGCCGCTGCTTGGCGAGCCGAACGCCTGACACGCCTGACATACGACAGACATACACAGAGTGCCATGTCTTGAATTGTCAGGTGAAGTCTTTCTTCCTTCGTCAAGTGAGTGACAAACGAGGTTTGATGCAAAATTTTCTTTCCGCTCTGCTGTGTTCCCGAAAATCAAACGCAATAAATAAATAAAACACGTTACATTAGTATAAAACCACTATTAGTTAATATGCCAACCGGTTTCGCTTTACTCAAGCTTGAGTAAAGGGAAACCGGTTCGCATATTAACTTGTAAATAGTGGTTTTATACTAAGTTAACGTGTTAAATTTATTAAATATGTACAGAGTGATTGCTTTATACCGGAATCAAACACAATAATTTCATTTTCTGTCCATCTGTCCCCGTAACTTCGTGTAACGTCCGTAATTTTATTCAAATTCACGGCTAAAAAACGAAATTAAACGGCCGGAGATGGGGCTTGAATCCCGGGTCACCACACCCGAATCGGCCGTTCAACGCATGCTGCCACGGCCGCCTCTCCGCGGAGCGGCAAAAAAATGCTATAAATATACATATAATAGGGCTCAGCAAAGACGTGAACCAATGCTACTCATTTTTGAAAGGTTGCAGCCGGTAATGATTATTTATTTTAAATTTTCGTATCCTGTATTAGTCTCATTATAAGTATTAGTGCTCATATACGCAGCTGAGATATGGCCACTCACTAAGAGGAACGAGCGAGCACTGGAAGTTTTTGAAAGGAAAATTTTAAAGCGTATCTTTGGATCGTTTCTAGGCAATTAAGGCAGGCGCTACTTGATGAGCCTATACTTTGTTCAAGGAGCTAAGCGTCACAAAATTTATACAGTTGGGTCGAATTCGGTGACTGCATCATGAGAAGATAATGACCGAACAGCAAGCACTGAAGTCCCTACTGGATTCAAAACCGATTGGGTGAAGGAGCTCAGTAAGATGGAGCGAACCGGATCAGTGGAGGAAAACTCTTAAGGATAACAGGGATGAGTGATGTTATGTCACATGTGGACTGTTCAACTTTTTGAAAAGGAGTTTCCTGTTACTCGATTTTTTATAAGATATATACAAGGTGTAACAATGCTAGTCCACAATACTTTACCGTTAGGCTCATGCTTAAATTCATCATCACTCTTGGCACTACAACCCTTGGTGGGTCGTGGCCTCCTCAATAATTTTCCTCCACTCATCTCGGTCTAGTGCCAGCACTCTCCAGTTCCGAAGCTCTAAGGCAGAGATGTCTTTGAGGACGTTGTCACTCCATCTTAATTTTGGCCTTAAATTATGAGTCAAAAATGTTATGGAAGTATTGATATTTTGTTTCCCTGCCAAGTTATCACCTTTTAAATAATTAAAATAAAACACAAATCACTTTGTTTTCACCACTTTATTAGATATAAAATCTACATGTTTCGAGAACAATTTTCTCTTCTTCAGGATTGTTTGTGTACTGAAATTGAAATAAATAAACATGCCAAGTGTCTTACGGCGAAGTAATAATTAGGGAATGTCATCGAAAGGGGATGGAATCTTAAGTGGAAAAATATTTAATGGTGGGTTGTGCACAATTTTTGTCTGATTATTTATTATATTCGAATTATATTCGAACTAGTATGTGAAAATTCCAAACCTGTATAAATATTAAAATGAATGGTCATATTTTAATAATAATGTGACCGAAAATTTCAATCCTTCATTCAGAAGAAAAAAAATTGTTTCAACAATTAATTACCTTTAAATTTTTAATTTTCGACAACCGCGCACAAAAGGTAAAGTTAAGTGAATCATTCATTCAGTTAGGCATTAAATGAGATAGGTCATTCATTGGCCTACTGCCCCTCGAATCTAGAAAATATAAATAAGTTAAAATTACTGCATAGGTTGCAGCCTCCACCCGAGTGGTCCATCTGGATGCTGAACTTCCGTGGGCTTCCTGGGGAAATTTCTAGAATGCGACCTGTTATAAATTCCGTAGAAGCGCGAGCGGAGAGAAAGTCTAATTTTGACATTGGCTAAGTCACAGTTAAAGCGAATTACCGGCGAGAACTAAACGGGTGTTCGGAAATAAATATTCAACAGAGAGTATAGAGTGTTCCATAGACGGGCGATTAGTGCAAGATATTGTGAATTAAATAATAGACCTCCAAATAAATTCCTGTCCAATGGTTTAAGAAAATTCATAAAAGTTTAATTAATTTCTTCTTCTTCTTTTGTTAGATCGTTGCTCTGTGTTGACAGGTCAGTCCTGGTCTTGTGACGAGGACGTCCAGTTCTCTCTCCAGCTCTTTGGCGGTCTCCTTGGAGGTCGGCGCCCCTCTGGAATCCCGCGCATCACGGATCTGGGAAGTCTCAGTTGAACCATTCTCTCGACATGATCCCTCCAGAAACGCCTTCTGCGGATTTTCGCATTGGGTACTCTGTCTCTGAGGGTCTTCATCTCTGTAGTTCTGAGAAGGTGTTTGGTTCTCACCGTGTCTGCTATTGCTTCGATACCGTATGTCATGATAGGTCTTATGCATGTTTTTTATATTCTGACTTTGCTTTCCACTAGCACATGCATATTGGCCCATACAGTGTCTCTTAAGCATCCGGAGATAACCGCTGCTTTGTTTGTCTGCTCTTTGACTTCGTTGTACAGATCGCTGTAGCTAGATATCTCCACCCCAAGATACTTAAATTACATAACCTGTTCTAAGGGTTTATTATCTACGACGAGTTTACATCTTCGAGGTTGTCTAGATATTGTAAGACACTAATTAATTTCAAGTGTTTCATTTGTATCTCAGTCACGATCCCGTGACAACATGATAATATAGCTCAAATATCTGTACCGCGTTGACATCGGAACCCACTATTTTTAAGAATGTTCTTAGGTTTTCTCGGACACTCAGAATCTTCTGGTTTGTGTCTTCTGGGGTATTATGCCGTGTTATTACGACCTTTCTGGCAGACGTTTCGGATCCAGAAGACAAAAACCAAAAGACCCTCTATTTTTGTTGATTTACAACCTAAAAGTTACCACAGTTCAAAAGACAAATTAAGACGCATTTATTTAGACAGTCCTATAAAAACCTATAGAATCTGACCACAACAACACTAGCTAATGTTTTCCACTCCCAGTGTGCACTCCGCGAAAACACCTAATTCTTTCAGGCACTCCCAACTATTACAGTATTAAACTTTAATTCCATTTCTTGCACGCCACCTAGTGAATAAGTAATAGTAAATAAGTTTTTTTTTACCAGTAAGTTGTTTTGCGCCCTTGAGGTGAGTATTCGCGAAAACGGCGCTATATAAATTATCCAATTATTATTATTATTATTATTATAATTCTTAATTTTTTTTGTTGATTTATGACATAATCTCTAATTCCATTTTCTACATTATTTTTAATTGAACTGTCACGCTAGGATCTATCTATCTGGATCATTAACGGCATGTGTTAAAAATTTAAAAAGTATTTAAAGTGTCACTTCAACATAACTTTGTATTCTTGTTACCTCATACTCTAGACAGGAAATTTAATATCTTTGTAACACAGTTTCAAAGAGTCTTTACTTTGACACAAAAAGTACATTTTCACTGAAATGTCAGGTGATACCTTGTTGTTCCAAGAATACGAACATGGTGAAAGTTCAGAATACTCATTATTTTCAATTTTATCTCTATCCTGCTATTTTTTTATTGTAACTCTATACTAAAAGCCGCATTTACGTAAAAAATAACAAAATTATTTAATATTTTAATAGATTAAGTATCGACATGAAAGAGTATGGAAAATAGTATCATGCAATATCTGCAAATTTTTTTTATATATTTTTTTTAATTTATTTGGTAAATGTACAAACTTAAGAGCGGCTGTATTCAATATAATATAATTAATACACATTTATATTACACGCACACCCAGTTTTAAATGAGAATTTTATTCTCGTGTTTATAAGTGGGGGGCATTTTCATATATGTATTTATCGATTGTTAATGTAATTATTAGTGTAAGACATTAGATTAAATAGGTAAGATATAGATAAAGAAACATTAGATTAAGTTATAAAAAAAAGACGTTCAATTAAGTTAGTAAGATACAAACAATACAAGAGATAAAAATGTAAGATATTAAATTAATCATATAAGATATAGACAAAAAACGTTATATTAAGTTATAAAAATTAAAAATTAAGAAGGTATTTTAATAACATTTAAAAGTATGTAGGAATATATTGATAGTTTTTGTAAGATTTTTTCATTGCAATGCAGTTTTCAATTTAGTTTCGAATTTTCTATAATTTTTTTCCGTCTTCATTTCATTGGGAAGAGCATTAAAGAATGATAGGTGAAATGGTGTTGAGCTGTGCTAGTATTACATTTAGGTATCAAAACATTTCCAGCTGATCTCGGTCTATTAATAAAACATCTAAATGTACTATTATTGAACTGGGAAGGTAAAGGAATGTCCTTCAGAATGTCTGCTTTAACGCTTCTGGAGCTGCATTGTGGAATGCTACAACAGACCATTATAGAAAGGAGGAGTGCAAGTGTGAGCACCCTCACGTGTAAGTATGCACCCTCAAGTTATAAGGGCGCGGTCTTCTGGAGTCCGCTATATTCTCTCCTTTATCCCGAGGAGGTGAATGTGCAATGTGAAAAGCCCCCTTACGCAAGACAATACGATCAAGACCGAAGGGAGGTTTAGATAAATAATGTCGATGCACACTTGCAAGAGGGGTGGTTTCCGCTCACTCCCATGTCCCTTCAAGAAGATGACGCGCTCTAAATTTTAGGCGCGGTTCTTGTCGTGGAATGAAAAAGTGTTCCGGTTACGTGCGTTCTCATCATTCATTTCTCACCCGGGGATAAGCTCCAGGGGCAAGTGAAGGTATTTTATTTATTTATTAAGGAATCTAAACAGTGTTTTAAACATTAATGTAAAAGCATAGTGTTAATTTCATAGACAATTAAAAAGATGCACAGATG
>JADDOH010006629.1:0-42910 GCA_016648135.1 Agrypnia vestita | reverse complement strand
TCGGAACATTTCATTTCTATATTGAATTCACCGTACTTATATTTGGTTTTCAGTTGCATCATTTCAATCATTTTAAGATGTATAAACCAATATCAAATATTCACAGGCATTGTAGGTGTAGTTAAATAAGCACAATGTCGAAAAAGATACTATTTTTAATTTAATTAACAGGACTAACTAAGTAACAGGAAAAAATTAAGAGATAACTTTTGGTAAGCGACTGAAAATGAAAAGTATAAAAAGCGCTGAGGCACTTAATGAGTTTTGATAGTAACACGGGAATTGGAATGGGGGAAGGGTGAAGAGGTTGGAGTCAGGGTACTGTAGAGGAAGCGGAAATGAGTTGCAGTGAGATTGACCAAAGTTTTTTAAGTGATGATAATTAAATTCCGTTAGTTGAATGAAGTACATATCATGATATTGTAACGAGAAGCTAAAAATAATTTACGCACTGTCCAAATCCCTGCTTAAACGTCTCTTGGAACCACGCCATGGTAACATCGAGAACGGTATACAGAAATCTACAACTATCTACAACCTACAAACGACTGGAACAGCCGAGAAGAAACGAGAACCTAAACACTAGAATAACCAAGGAGGTTCGATAATCCAGTATTTGGGTATAAATACAGAACTACGCCGCGGCGCAAAGATTTGTCGTCGTGTTTGATAGTGCCTTCGGTGCGAAGTCGAACTCGAGCCGCGAGGCCAGGGTGGCCAGTCGTAAGATAATCGAAGCGGTAAATAAGGTGAAATATCGAGCGAAGAACATAATTGGCGAAATAAATCAGAGCGACTTCTACGTGCGAGAATTGAATATTTTACTAGCGATAACACCGAGTGATATATTGCGAAGTAATGTAAATGAAAGAATAGCGTTAAGTTTAATTCGTGTTAAGTGACTTTGCACGTTGAATAATTAATTAATAAATCGCTAATTAGTTTCCATCGTTTTCATTCATTCATCTCTAGCCACCACACTTGATATTGTGAATAATGATAAAAAAGCTTGCCAAGAAGTGAGTTTCGGAACCTTTCTTTATACAAAAAAAGCACTGCATAAAATCATTAAAAAATCCAAATTTTGTCTATTCCAAACGTTTTATCCATGGATAACACTAATTTACGTAAACCATAGATACAAAACGAAAACAGGAACCTATTTTATATTCGATCAATAAAAAAATATAGTTTTGGTTTGTTAACATGGTGACGACGATTTTTTCTATTTTTAATAAAGAACTCTTACACGCCTAATACAAAATCGAAAAACTTCACTTTTTATTATCGTATACAGTATGCGCCTTTAGATAAAGTGATTTAATGTCAAAATGTTTGGTGAAAATATTGTGAGGTAATCTAAGAATATAGTCGTCGTAACGGATTCTCATAAGTTGGATCAAAGTAAAAGTTTGTTAAAAGCATAGATTTTTGCATTCTCCACATATCAAACGAACTTTTATTCTAATCCAACTTGAAACAACCGGGCCTAATTGTTCTCGATATAGTTGAGTGTCCTGTGATAACGAGTAATAATGAGTAACGTTCCGCATCGCGTACTTTGTTTTTATTATTAGAAAATAAGCTTTATGTAAATATTTTATAATTTGTTTTAAATTTCGCGTGGCCCCACAAGTTGCCGCCCTGCACCGCAAGGGGTTACTACCCCCCTTCCCCGCAGACACTGAGGGTTGGAGCCGCGTGCCCCAATAGCCGTCTTGTCTCGTGCCGACCGGCATCACCGCAGCAGCTCGCGCTCCGGGCTCCTCGCCCGCGGCCGCCGCGCCGGCAGCGGGCGCCCAAGCCGCCGCCATATGTTGTTCGAGAACACGTGTCGACGCCATCCGTCGCTTGAGGAAAAGGCGCCCTACAGGCTCTGGACGGTTCCAGGCGATGGCCACTACAGGCTCCCGAGGAAGGCATGACGCTTTCCTGCAGCTCGGCCCCGGCGGGGAACGGCGGGCCGACGCCACATGGATCCCGCGACCGGACGCGCCGAACCTGGAACACGCGCGCTTCCCGCGAGTTTCCGAGACTCCGGCCAAATCCCGTGACCGGACGCGCCAAATCTGGACCACGGGCGCTCCCCACGCGGCTGGCCACCCTGGCATCCAGATTGCGGCCACGAGGGCCGCCGATAGTGAATATGTTTCTTTTTTGTGATTTTTTTTTTACTGAATGTGACAGAGACACGATAAACTTATATGAAAGTCGGACTACTCGCGTGTAGGTTAGGGGTAATTCTTAAGTTAGTGCTAAGTCTTTTAGTTGGTAAGGGTTGAGAAGAATTTTATGTTTTTGATTAAACGTGTAAACATTTAAATATACGTGTTATGTTTTGAAATTCCCGCTCCACCTTCCTTGGCAAGGCATCTTCTTGATAGACAAAGACGCGTAGCGTCGTAATTAATCTACCAGATTAATTGAACCGCCCTATCACCTGATTAAAAAAATATATAAGATAAAATAGAACTGACGCTCAAATAAATATTAAAGAAAATATAACACTTAAAAGTTTCGAAAATTGCATCATAATTTGCACCATATGCTTCATTTTAAGATCTAAACAAAAAAGATGTACTAAAAACAAAACTTAAGCTAAAAACAATAAATATTATGCTATAATAATAACAAAAAGTTCCTACGTTCAGTATTTATACTATCTATGATTCACGTAAACATTTGGTATTGTCTATAAATAAAATTGTCTTCATGTAAATGTTTCTATTATTTATATGTAAATTTGTCTATGTTTTAAACTTCATCCACAGATATCGCCTACCAAATGTCAAATTGTATTGTTAAATTATCGAAACTTTAAAGGGTAATATATACCTTAATAACTTCCATTAAATAACTGATTGGTAATGAAGAAGCTCTCACCGGGGCGCTGGTCTGCCTGCTCCCAGCACTCCCGCTTCACGCCAGGGAGCCATGCTCCACTAGAGGCAGCTCCATCGGCTGCTTGCTCATCGCCGCTAGATCCTGGCTCCTGCTTGACGGCAGCCACTCCGGGTTCAGCCTTCACGGCGGCTATATCTGGGTCAGGCTTGATGGCAGAGACGTCCGAATCAGCCCAGTCCATGGCTCTGGATACCCCACCGAGCACGGTGTCCCGGCTGACGTCAGACGGAGGTTGACCATAGACACGAGCAGTCAATAGATGAATCGTTTTAGAAATGTGTCGACGGTTCCTACCCGTATGGTTCTAGGGAAAAAATTCATTTAAAACATATTGATAAACTCATTTACTAATGCGCTTTCCTTGTAGGGGTGGCAGAGAGGGTAGAGCACTTCTCTGTCCTGACTCACAGCTCTCGCCTCATCCACATTTATACATCTTCGCATATAAGCTCGACGATTGCTGGGATTTCTAACAGAACCATCGATGTTTTCTTTTACAGGCGTTGTCAACACATGCGTTGCATATTTTTTTTACCATTTTTCTTCGTTCTTTCGCTCAACACGTCCAAACTAACTGAGCGACCCCTTTTTAATTATATTAAATATGCTAGGTTCAGTTTTATATTATTTATATCATTTTTACTCTATCATACATCGATTGGGATTCTTTTAGGTGAGTAATTAAATACATCTATATGATGATTATATAACTCAAACATTTTATTTGTAATTGAATAATCCGTTATTCTTAATGACTTGGAAATGACATGATTGTAACTCAGATTTAAATACAACCAGCCGTATTCTGAAAACAGCAATATTGGGATCTTAAGATTGTTATTCCAACAATTAATAGAGACGAAAATAAAAAATAAACGGTACATCTGTGTTTTTTATTTCAGTTTCAGCTTGAGAGAAAGGAGACAACGCGACAATGCGATGCGAGACATGATTGTTTTCCGTCAAACGTCAAAATATAAATACGATTCCAATGCGACAATGAAAATATTGCCGGAATAATTTAATAAGTGCATATGAAATAATCCTTTTTCTAAAAACTTTAAATATAGCATTAGAACTTGTAATTTAGTCAAACATGAGAATTATTTGGTTACGTTTGCGATAGGTATTTCGGTTATGCATTTGAAGCTGTCAGACCAGACCGCCTGTATAAGAAGGAAGTGGAGGAATCATTTTTTTAAAGGCATTGCAGACATCGGACACGGCAAATAAAGGTATTTAACTTGATAAAGATATGTGAAAATATACAAATCACCTTATTTGAATACGACGAACACCGAAGTATACCTACACCTGCGTCTCGTTTATTATTTTATTTTATTCTCGTCTATTAACAATCCATAGATCCTAATATTGTGATTTTCGGAATACGGACAAATTTTCGTGATTAGTGTTGTGTATTGAGGGTTCGTGGTCGATGGAATGAAAGAGTGATTGATAATTAATGTTTATTCCTCGACTGGAGATAGGCTCCGCGAGCAAGCAAGATGTTCAGGTTACTGTGTGTAAATTTATTAATTACAAAATAAGTGAAAATATTGAATACGTGTAAAAATGATAAAAAGATCGGACAAAGAAAAACGTACCACGGATGCTAACTAACTAACTAACCATCACGCCTTTTCCACGCAGGGGTAGGCAGAGAGGATTGAACGCCACACTCTTCTATCCTGGCACACCACTTTTGCTTCGGTCACTTTCATAAATCTTTTCATACAAGTTCTACGGTTGTTGCGGCTTTTAACAGGGCCATCCTCAAGTACTTTTAGTATCTGATCATGCCAGGTCTTTCGCGGACGCCCTCTATTCCTTTTGCCTTCAACACCCGCCTCATATTTTTTCTTAACCATCCATTCCTCGTTCATACGTTCCACATGAAGAAGCCATCTCAGCACTCATTTCTTTATTCTATCTACCACACTGCAGCCAGCATTGCATTCACGTCTAATTTGTTCATTCCTCACTCTATCAACCAAAGATTTTACACAAAAGGGTCTTAGTGTCCGCATTCAGTCTAATTTCATTCCTCTCTTGCCAATTCCAGGCTTCAATTCCATACATCAGGGTTGGCACTAGCACGCCATTACGTACCGCTAGTCTTGCTTCCTTGTTGTTGTCTTCTTGCCTACCACGGATGCGAGACGCGGAAAGGGTTTTCTAAATAACGGCCGCGCGGTACCTGGGACGAATGGAGACCGCTGCACGGCGCCATCTATATATATATATATATATATATATACATCTATATACATACGACGGCTCCGCCGCAGTCGTTGTTTATGTCAACCTAACAAAAAAAGTAACCCATAAAAACCAAGTTTTTACAATAATCGGGAAATTTGGATATTACCAACAGCATTTTTGGGATTTTTTTTTTTTTGTAACACGTATAATCGAGTGTTCCGATTTCAAAAATGATATATATACGCGGCGCAAAAAAGTATTAAAAAAGTTATCACAGTTCAAAATTTCATAATTCGTTCACACAAATCGATACAAATCTGACAGTTGCATATTTTGTCTATGACATGAATGACGCCTTGCCGTAGACAGCAGATAAATATTGATTGAATTGTTGACTTTATCTATGGATTCACCTTGTATGGTGAAGTAAGTACTAAAAGGCAAGAAAACATTATGCTGCATTACACACACGGTTTTAATATACGGAAATATTTAATAAATACTTTATGCAGTCAACTACAGAATAAAATTAAATAGAACATATCGATAATTGATAGTAAATAAACCATTTGTATTCTTTTATTGATTGACAATGATTTGTAAATCAATCATTGCTCCTCATTTGAAATATTGAAGCTAACCTAACCTAACCTAACCTAACCTAACCTAACCTAACCTAACCTAACCTAACCTAACCTAACCTAACCTAACCTAACCTAACCTAACCTAACCTAACCTAACCTAACCTAACCTAACCTAACCTAACCTACCCTAACCTAACCTAACCTAACCTAACCTAACCTAACCTAACCTAACCTAACCTAACCTAACCTAACCTAACCTAACCTAACCTAACCTAACCTAACCTAACCTAACCTAACCTAACCTAAGCTAACCTAACCTAACCTAACCTAACCTAACCTAACCTAACCTCACCTAACCTAACCTAACCTAACCTAACCTAACCTAACCTAACCTAACCTAACCTAACCTAACCTAACCTAACCTAACCTAACCTAACCTAACCTAACCTAACCTAACCTAACCTAACCTAACCTAACCTAACCTAACCTAACCTAACCTAACCTAACTAACCAAACCAAACCTAACCAAACCAAACCTATCCTTACTTAAATTTAAGTTTTTAATAAAATTAAACAACGAAACGTAACCTAAAATTAAGTTTTTAATAAAATTATACAACCAAACGTAACCTAACCTAAAAAAGGGGGTTATACAATTTGGCGGCTAATCGTAGGAATTCATCGGCTCGATCCACGTACAACTCTTTATTCCTTTTTATAAACATGTAACGAGTCAAATTCCCGGGGAGATGGTACTTATGACTTATTCTGTAGTTGACTGAATAAAGTATTTATTGAATATTTCGTGAAAAACTTGTTTAATATAATTACTTGTTCAATTAAAACCGTATATGTAATGCAGCATAATGTTTTCTTGCCTTTTAGTACTTACTTCACCACACAAGGTGAATCCATAGATAAAGTCAACAAATCAATCAATATTTATCTGCTGTCTACGGCAAGGCGTCATTCATGTCATAGACAAAACATGCAACTGTCAGATTTGTAACGATGTGTGTGACCGAAATTATGACACTTTTAACTGTGATAATTATTTAATAATCTTTTGCGCCGCATATAAATATCATTTTTGAAATCAGAACACTCGATTTTACGTGTTACAAAACATGCAACTGTCAGATTTGTAACGATTTGTGTGAACGAAAACTTTTAACTTTATGAAACTTTGAACTGTGATAACTTTTTAAATAAATTTTTGCGCCGCATATAAATATCATTTTTGAAATCGGAATCTCGACTTTATGTGTTACAAAAAAAAAATCCCAAAAATGCTGTTGGTAATATCCAGTTCAGCCTAAAACTTACTAATTTGTATGAAGAAACCATTAAAATTTCTAAAAATCGAAAATTATACTATAATTATTACTATTTTTTAGCGAAAATTTGATAGATCTTCTTCATCGTCGCCACGAGCCTGCTTGCAAAGTTTCAGCTCGATTGGATCACGGGAAAAGGGTCAAAAATTGATCCAAAGTTTTGTCGACGGCAAGCAGACGCGACGAATTAATATAAAGGGAGTAAAAAGGGTCCTGGCTCGAAGGCGGGTAGGTAAACGGCGCGGGCCAGCTGGGTATCTACCGTTACAGATGTAAAAAAAAAAAAAACTTGATTTTTCCGTAGAAACTTAATTTTGACGCATTCGTTTATGTCTAGCGACTTTTGTCTATGGCGTGTACGTTGTGACAGATCCAAGTTGTCAAAGCGATTGTATTTAATTCGATATTGTTCAGTGGGCAGCGCGTCGGCTTGTTTTTATTGCAATTAATACAATGTCAAGTCAACTATATGTTAGTGCAACGATAAAAAGTGAAAATTCTCTTTTCGAGTAGCCAGGTCTGGAGGCAGTTCTCAGTAGGTACAGATCTTTTAGAGTAGGAGTCAGCGACCGCAAGACTTACATTATAGTTAGGGTTGCCAACTATAGTGTTAAAAACAGTATCATACTGTTTTTCAGTACATTATACTTTTTACTCTTGAACAAAAGTAAAGTATACAAAATACTGTTTTCAGCATCAAAATGCGTAACACTATAAGTTTCAGACTTAGACGCTCACACAATTTGTTTTTATTTAGTCAGAGGGCGTTCAGTGCAGCGCAGCCACAAACAAATCACAATAATGGAGATTCAGAACGAATCAGAAGACAAAGATTTTCTTGAAATGGGTACTGGCCAAAAGTGGAGCCATTTATTAGTAAACACCTCAGAAGAATTTAAAAATATTACTTAAATTGTCTCATATCTACATTCTGTTCCCGCCACCTCAGCATACACTGAAAGAATTTTTTCAGTAATGAATGCAAAAAGGCGGGAGGATAGAAATAGAGCTAATATTAATTTAATAAAAAATGAGCTCCTCATTTATTTTAATTTTAGTTGTAATTGTGGTGAGGCGTATGAAGTTTTTAAAAAAGAGTGTAAATTAATAAATTGTGCGAGAAGCTCTAAAAAATATGTATTTAAAACATTAAATAAATAAAATACTGTTCATTTTTCTAAAATACTGTTTAATTTTCTTCTCAGATCTAAATATGCTTTATTTCTTGTAAAAAAGTTGATAACCCCAGTTATAGTATCAAACCTGAAAATATTTCAGGTTTGATACTGTGACGTAAGCCCGGCGGTCAGTGTGAAACATTGTCGATATTTCACATTACAATCCATGCGTGTGTGACAAAATATTGATGTACTATAAAATGACTTATTTGCCATTGGGTTGGGTATTGAAAAGCGATATTGCACCATAATTAATAGACATGAACTAGCGGATATTTATATATAGATTCCACTAAGTTTGACTTGTGTAAAAAATTACTACCGGGCTTATAGATTTTGAAACAATTATGAAAAGTATAGTTTTTTAAGAGTTTATATGTAGTAAATGGGTAGCGCTTTGTTACAAAATGACGTTTTTACTTGAAAAAAAAATTGGGATGAAATTTTTAAATATTTAACTGTAATTTCGGATATTTTATACGCACCGTATGTATTACCGAGAAGTGAATCTCGACGTTTCGTTGGATACTTATCCAACGTCATCAGTATTAGTATCCAACGAAACGTCGAGATTCGCTTCTCGGTAATACATACGGTGCGTATAAAATATCCTAAATTACCGTTAAATATGTCTAACGTAATAACAACCTTAACTCTTTAATAGAAATTTTCAAAATTTCAAAAACAGTATATTGTTAAAAATACGCTTTTTATCTATGGGATCTAATTATTTATTTATTTATTTTATAATATATACGCCCTGATTTGGGCCTTTACATCATTATTATCTTGGCACATATAAATAACATGACTGATTTAATATTAAAAATATAAATACAAAGTCACAAGAAAATACATTAAGTAAAATGTAGAAAGTATTTAAAAATAAATAAAGTAGTAAGAAATAAAAGAAAATACAATATATAAACAGTAGACACAAAGGAATAAAGTGATTTAAAAATATATAAATATAACGATATAATTATTCTGAGAACAGGGGAATTATATACTTTTGTAACTATTTCGAACTGAACTATACTAGTTTTATTGCAATTGATCCTGACTGCCGCGCCGCGATAGAGCATTCGTCAGTGTGCCCTTATAATTTGACAGGGCAGACGACAACACGTCGGCAATGCTTGCATATTTGTCGCCCAGTCTGTGCAGCCTAGGTACGAGGGAATTGTTGTGCGAGCTTGTTCTCGTATTGTCACAGAATGTGTATTGTTATGCAAGAATAAACACTTTAACAGCACTATGGATGTGTCATAAATATGTGTTCGGGGGAACGTGCTTCCGGTGCGCCCAGTTCCTTGCCTAAAGGAGCAGTTAATTCAACTCTGTATACATCGAATATTAAAATCCATACATGAATAGTAAAATGACTAACATCTCACGAAATTTTTTATTTATTTTTTTATTTATTGTTTATTTACTTATTAATTAGTTAGTTAACATTAGTTAATACAAGATACTTATAACTGCCACACTAGGCAAAAACCTGTTCTGTGGCAGTTATTCTATTTATGTTGTAGTAAAAAAAACAATTGAAGAATCTAAATCTAAAAGAAAATAAAAAGAAAAGAAAATATGCATACAAAATCAAGATTAGAATTTAAAGTATATCATAGGAATACCCAAATCTAAGAGAAAAGATAAGAAAAGAAAATACACATACAAAATTAAGATAAGAATTTAAGTACAAAAATAAATATTATATTATAGTATATTATAAATTATATAAATAGTTTTTGCCAATTCAGAGGTCAAGGGCGGATCACTTCTTCAGCATACCTTCTACCTGATATTTTTATAAACTTATTAATATGATGTTTAAAAGGTTTTGTAGAGTTATTTCTTTAGTTTCATTAGGTAACTTGTTAAAAAAAAAATTCCGTTGCCAATTTCTACAAGGGTTCAGATGAATGCAGCATATTTTCTGGCGCCTTTGGATGGCGTTTAGGAGGTGGTGAGATTCTCTTGGTCGCTTAGTTATACTCTTACTTCCAGACCAGATGTTTGTTTGGTCGGTGGCCTTAAAGGCAGGCTGCCACCAGCAACGTGGATCCTGCAAGACCTTCCAGCCCCGCCATCAAGGCCGAGCCAGGGTCCCCCGGGAGCGGGGGGGAGCCCCACAGCGCCGTGGACGTATCCTATCCTGACGTCAAGAAGGAATTCGAGGAGTACTCCAAGACTATCGAGCAGGACAGCGGTACGATGATTATTCGCAATATTGTCTAAGGTCACTGGACCAAAAAATGTATCCGACGCAAGTCGCAAGATTCATGCGATCGGTCTGCTCGAGACGGGAGCGTATCGAAGACTGGCGTTGATTGTCGCTGATGAACTTTTCGAGCAATTCCTGCAGTTTCATCTTATCAGCACACCCGTTGTTGTCTCGTCGATAGACGACTCGTGCGAACGACTTCAAGGGGTGTCGAATCACCGATCGCAGAAACGACTCCCTACTCACACATGGAGACAATTGGGTGTAAAATAATGGTCTGGGAAGATAAGCCGAAACCGACCTGCTGCCTAGGCGCGAACCACGTCGTTACTTATACAAACATATATTTAAATGAAAGCGCATTTTTAAATTGATATTTAAAATGTATTTTTTTAATAATTTTACATGTACCTAAGATGATTCACTTATAAAGGTAAAAAAAAATTCCCCCTTGCAAGATATATATTATTTCAGAAAATGTTTTTTGTGTACGTTTTAACAAATTCTACATTTTTTTAATGAAACTTTTTTTTTCAGAAAACCATTGTGAGAGTTGGATCAATCACTCCGAAATTGGAAACGTAAAGTCCTTTCCTTACCGCAGTGCTAAAAAATCTGACAAATGCAACGTGCGAAAACGACCGCCTCCAAAACGGAAATATATTTCATGTCCTCAATGTGAATATACTTATTCTCACAACTATATACTTAAAACTCATATGGTGAAACACACTGGAGAGAAACCTTTTCCATGCTCTCAATGTAGTTACTCTTGTTCCCATAAATCAAGCCTAAAGACACACATGCTTACACACACTAGAGAGAAGCCTTTCGCTTGTTCTCTATGCGATTATACTTGCTCACAAAAATCATGTTTAAAGACCCACATGCTCACACATACTGGAGAGAAACCTTTCTCTTGCTCTCAATGTAATTACACTTGTTCCCATAAATCAAGCTTAAAAACCTACATTCCCAAACACACTGGTGAAAAACCTTTCTCGTGCTCGCAATGCAATTTCACGTGTTTTTTAAAATCAAATATAAAGTGCCACGTGTTTACACACATAAAAGAGAAACCATTCTCATGCACATTGTGTAATTTTAGTTGTTCCCTCAAATCCAACCTAAAAAACCACATTCTTACACATTCAAAAGAAAAACCCTTCTCCTGCCCTCTTTGTAAGTACTCTTGTTCACGAAACACAACCCTAAGGAGTCACATACTTACACACACTGGAGAGAAACCTTTCTCATGCTCTCAATGTAATTATACTTGCTCACAAAAATCAGCTTTAAAAGTTCACACGCTTACACACGCCACAGAAAAACCTTTCTCGTGCTCTCAATGTAGTTACGCATGTTCGCAGAAATCAGGCTTAAAAAGCCATATGTTTAAACACTCTGGTGAAAAACCTTTTTAATGTCCTAAATGTGATTATATTTGTTGTCTCAAATCGAGCTTAAATAACCATATGCTTACTCACACTGGAAATAAACCTTTGTCGTGTTCTAAATGTGCTTACGCCTTTTTCCAGAATAAATCCTTAAAAGCACACTTGATTACACACTCTGGAGAGAAACCTTTTTCATGTTTTCAATGCAATTTTACTTGTTCTCGTAAACACAACTTAAAAAGTCACAATCTTATGCATTATAAATATGTAACATTGTTATATACAGAATATATGTAGACAAAATTATACATTTAGTTAATCTACGTCTTATTTTATGTAATATTCTCACGTAAGATGAAAATTTTGGTATACAAGAGGAATACTTGTGTTTTTGTTATTGAACTAGACATATTGTTCTCTTCTTACAATAGCCTCCTCTTGTTATCATTATACTTCATCTACCAAACAAGAAAACTAACCGCAAATGTTTATTTTATTTTTCCCGGGGGGGACTTTTTTGTATATAATTAATCGTGGCTTCACACTATCCTCCGCGCTTTCTATTTTAACACCACTTCATATAACATCCCTCTCTTTCTTTCATCATCTCACCATCCCCCATCTCTCCACTGCTCGTAGCCTTATCCATACTTCTCAAGACCCTTTCTCACACCCCATAATACTAAGTGCCGCGGACTAATGGCACGGCGCTGCAGTTGAGTAGTTTTGCGCTCTGATCGGCGGGCGGGGGCTGAGCCCTCCAACCCACCTAGTATTTAAGGACACCGACAGTCCGGTGATACTGGTGTGATCTCTTCGGCCAGTCCGGACCGCGTGGTGAGGGGAGGGTGGGGTTTGGTGGTGGCCGGGGGTGGGCTCGCCCTGGTGCACATGACCCCCGAAACACGGGGGTAGCTTCGGGGGTGGGGAGGATATCCTCCGCAAAGCTTCGTTGTACTGCGTAACATAGCCCAAAGTTGTCCCCGCCTTTGATTAACATTCTTTCCCAATTTTTCCTTTCGCGCTCGAGTATATGTAGTAGATTTTCTTAACAAAAAATATTGGCAGTACCTAATACTACCGCATTTATTTGTGAAATAAACTAAAAACAAATGCATAACAAGGAATGCCACATTCCTTCCCTGTAAAACCACAGATGTCGTCCTCGGGGGCACTAATCACGATTACTGACAAACAATGCAAATGGTCTTGACCCGACCCAAAGAGTTCGCTCGAACAGGTAGTGCTTTGCACGCCGTTGTCTTTCGAGCGGATTCACAGTTCGCTATTTTACGTTCGAGTTTCGCTGCTGTCAAATCACGACTGAATGTGATGCCGGCGTTTATATAGGAAAAAGGTTTTTCTCGAGTGTTCTCTTGTGTTTCACCGGCTTTCAGACTATTCAGAAACCTTCGATTGTGTGCATTTCTTGATTTTAAAATTTCTTGACATTACATAATTTATACATATCTATGCAGAAGTAGTATAGTGGACCTAGAGTACAAGGTGGTCAGAAACGTTTATGTGTTATATACATAACCACTGATTTTATATTAACTTTTCTTTTAAAATAAAGACTTTTATTTAAAATTTTGTTTTATTTCAATTTAGTTGTTGATGGAGGGAATGCGCTAACGCTTTTATTTGGAGTGAGGAAAAAAAGTTGGCCGTAAAAATTTATTTTCTATTTTTTAATCTTTATATTACATAGCGTTCAAAATCATTTCGGTTGGAAACTAGTGCCTTTTTGGTGATCTCATTAATTTATATCCCATTTAAAAGTATGATGAATTAATTGATTAATTACTGAATTGAATCATGTATTGTCATCGAAAAAACGCCTGTGTGCAAAATTTCAGCTGCAGGAAAGCGGGTGAAATATCGATTATTAGGTTTCGTCTAGGATCAAGGTCAGTTTTCCAAATTTCAAAAAATCCAAAAATGAACGGAGTTATAGCAACTTGAAATTAGCATGGTAGATAAATTTATATACGAATTTCATTATTCTTTTGCGAATTTTTGATTTTTTTGCCTTTATTCAAACTGATAGATAAAATATTTTTAAAATTATCTCCCCGATTTTATTTTAATTTTGCACACATCTTATCTATGATGTTGCAGGGATTCCAAAAAGCATTATTCTTGATAAAAATTTATGAATGACATTTACGAATGAAAGATGGGATGCCGCTTGGTAGCGGTAGTCCGGGAGGTGGGCGGTGAAAGAAAGAAAGGATTCCGGAGGGTATTTCCCGACACTGAACCACCACACAGTACAGCTGCTGTCGGGTCATGGAGAGTTCAGATCTAAGTTACATAATCTTGGGCTCCCCACCACCCTTGGTGCGTCTGTGCTCGTGTGGCTCGTGAAGCTTTGAGGGCATACATGGGCCACGTGGAACAGGTCGGCGTCTTACAAATGCCGACCTTGTGAGTTGTGAAGATAACTTCAGATTTTTCAAAGTGTTCGTGGGAATTTGGGTGACCCGTTGGGGAATCCTGAGGGGTCCTGCTCTGTGGTCCTGATGTACCCTTGTTCGTGCTGTTACCCCGCCTCGGTCTTTCTTTGTTTTCTTCTCTTTTTAAATTCTTGTTAATTTTTATTATTTTTTGTGTTGTTATTTTGCATGTTATTTGCACTACCATGTTATCTTTCTGTTTTTTATCTTGTTTTGTCAATTGTTGCGTTGTTTCTCCTGAACTGGTGTCTTACCGGTGATTTTAGCCTCTTCTGACACAAGTCCTACATGTTTTTATTTTGTTTTGTCCCTTTCCCTCCAAGGAGGGATGTTGATTTATATTGTCCCGTGTGATGTCCCCTCTGGTGTTCTTATATTGTATTTTCTAGATTGTAGATGTTCTTATATTGTACTTGTATAACCCCTTTTAATAAATAAATACTTTTTTCGCATGGGACATTGAAGGTTTTGCGCGACCGACTCGCCTGGTCTGCTGGGACGACAGGCCGGGCGGGGAGGACGCTTTAGCATAAAATAATGCCAACTAGGCGGCGAACGTGTTGGGCCGATATGGACGCTTCTACACATAAAACAGCCCAGGGTTTGTGGTGGGTCACCTTCAACTTTGAATTGACCACAAAACACTGTGGCGGCGGTCCATCGTGATCTAATACTTATTGAGGGGATAAAAGCATAAAAATTAAACTAGTTTTGAATACTATCACCCAGAACTACCAATTTATAATGTACTGGATTCGAAATTTTATGGAAAATATTGCTCCATCCCTTCCAAAATCGTGTTTCCAAATCACTATCAAAAGCAAAGGCAGCTATATCCACTTCAACCAATCAACCCCCAGGTTGTATCACGTGACGAAATGGCCATTTCACACAAAAGTGAGAGTTGATGTCGACATTAAACTGAAACATCATAGCAAAGACAACAATATCCAATTATGTAAATAGCAAAAGCGGCTATGTCCATTATTTGATAACAAAAAAGCAATATGTATATTTAAAAGTTAAATATTTATTTACACGTGTATAAAAGGGAAACTCAGGTCGCAGTTGTTTTCAAAACTTATTTTCAATAAGATGTAGGTTTTACAGATAAGAATTTTCTTGAGTAAGTGACAAGTTTTTTGCATTTATATCAGGAACAGATCAGTGGCATATTGCTGCCTTTGCTTTTATACCTCTCAATGAACCTAGGTTACAGTAGACTAGCCAAACAACTTATTGTATTTTGTTTATTCAATAAACAGTTTTACTAGTGATTGTTACGCATGCCTACTTGCAATTCAATTTTAGATTTTATCCCAAGAAAGAACTTAACTAATCACAAAATATTGTAGATGTCTCATAGAGATAGGTAACTATTTATATGAGGAAGTAGGTGTGGTAATGGTTGGTGATCATTGGTGAATGTTACATTGTGTAAAGTGACATACCTATATTTCTGCCTTGATTATGATTCGAAAATATTCAAGCCACCATGACCTTTATCAATAGTTGTGGAGATATACGACATCAAAGTTTGCATTTTTTTTCAATATTTCTGACTGATTTTTTACAAAAAATGGAGCTATCGTTACAGTTACTTATATTGCGAAAAACGATGCGAGTGGAGAAATACTTCCGCTTCTCCTCCTAAATAAAGGGTTGCACCTCTGTACATTTTTTTAATCTGCGATTGCGCCACTTTTCTTTATATTTTCTTATAAGAGTGGTGGATATTTCGAACGAGATGTTTCTATCGCCCCTTACAATAAGAATTCTGCAAGTTGTTAATAATTTTTATTCTACGTTTTCTAATCCCTCTTCAAGTACTCAAAATACGACTTCTCTGTCCAATTACGAACCAATCACCGATTGTTTCATTTCATCAATAGAAGTCAGTAAATCGAACATAATAAATCAATTAAAGCATCTTGATATAAGTAAATCTGCTGGACCTGATCAAATACCACCAATATATTTAATTAAATGTGCTGATATAATTGCCGTACCTCTAACAATTTTATTTAAAAATTCTATTAAGGATGGATTTGTGCCAGATATCTGGAAATCGGCATTTATTACGCCGGTTCATAAAAAAGGCTCGAAATCGGACGTCGCAAATTATAGACCTGTTTTTAAATTGTGCACAATTGCTAAAGTTTTCGAGAAGGTTATATACGATCAAGTCTATGCAGCTCTTCATCACTCCTTTCATCCAGATCAACACGGATTCATCAAAGGGAAATCAACCGTCTCCAATCTAATCCTCTTTAATGACTTTCTAACTGACAAAATGGATAGAGGACTTCAAACAGATGTGATCTATACTGATTATAGTAAGGCGTTTGATAGAATAGATCATCATCTGTTGATTAATAAGCTTTTCTTGGCCGGAATACGTGGTGACTTGCTAAGATGGTTTGCATCCTACATCGATAATAGAACTCAGGCTGTGGTAGTAAGCAATTGCATGTCGAGTTGGGTTGTAGTTTCCAGCGGAGTACCTCAGGGATCACTGCTGGGGCCATTGTTGTTTATAATCTTCATTTCCGATATTCACGATTGCTTTCGTCACTCTAATGTCCTAATTTTTGCTGACGATATGAAAATTTTTACCAAAGTATTTTTATTCAATCTAGAATTTCTAGTATTTACATTCGTTCAATCTACCAGATGATTTGCTACGGTTAGATAATTATTGTAAATTAAATAAACTTGATTTGAATCCCTCAAAATGTTCTTGTGTAGTTTTCACACGCAATAAGAATATAATACCATTTAACTATATACTAAAAGGAGAACAATTAGAAACAGCTACATCAATCAGAGATTTAGGGGTGATCAATGATAGAAAATTATTATACGATGAACATATCGATTATATTAGAAGTAAGGCTTATAGGGCTTTAGGTTTCATCATGAGAATGTCTAAAGATTTTAAGTGTGTAAAGACATTGAAAGTACTTTACTGCACTTTTGTCAGAAGCAAACTCGAGTATGCAACGCAAATATGGAACCCCCGGTATATGATCTATGTAAATCGCTTGCAACAAATTCAAAAAAAATTTATTCGCTTTCTCAACTTTAAATTCAATTGTGTTTCTGACGATTATGACAGTTCATGCAAAAAATATCACATCCTACCTTTATACAAACGTCGGGAAATAGGTGATTTGATGTACCTACTAAAAATTGTATCAGACAACGTCGACTGTCCTGAACTATTAAATAGACTAAAATTCCACGTTCCCTGTAGATCTCGTAGACACAACCCAGTCTTTCACATTGATTTTACCTCAACCAACTATCGTCGGAATTCATATTTCTTGAGGGTATGCGATACATTCAATAAACTGATAAGATTATTGGATATTGATCTGTTCGAGTGCAGCCACACAAGATTAAGAAAAATTTTGAGTGCTGAATTTTTTTCCACGTAATAATTTAGTTTCTTTTCCTTTTGTTTAAATTTTTTATTCTTTCTTTCTATATAATTAATATGCCTTAGTATATCATAAATATTTATCATTACTGTCATATTTCTGTTTGTTTAAATTTTTTATTCTTTCTTTCTATATAATTAATATGCCTTAGTATATCATAAATATTTATCATTACTGTCATATTTCTGTTTGTTTAAATTTTTTATTCTTTCTTTCTATATAATTAATATGCCTTAGTATATCATAAATATTTATCATAACTGACATATTTCTAAATGTGGAGACCTGTAATTGGCCATCTATATTGTATCAATGTTTTCTATGCTTTTTTTTTGTGCTGTTGGTCTTCCATAAACATTAAATAAATAAAAATAAATAAATAAATAATTTTATTTGATTCGTTTTAAAGCAAATAAGTGTATAATATTTTATACAGGTTCCTTTAAAAATGCACAGTCCTTTCCTTTAATACGACAGGAATATTTAAAAAAATAACGCAAACTTTGAAGTCTCCATAACACTTGATATTTTTCAAAATGATTCACTCACTGTTTTTGTGATGTGTTTTGCTGTAGTAATTGGGCCTCTGATATATTTTCAATTGTCACCTTTCTGTTGACAACAGACTAGGGAGCAGCGTTATCGTGTGAGCTTTTTTCTCTTATATGAGTATGCGTTATATGTTTCCTCAAGGAACCCTCCAACCTGTAGGTGCGAGCGCAGTGAGAACAAGAAAAGGGTTTCTCGCCAGTGTGAATCCGCTCGTGGTTCCTCAGGGAGCTTTTCTCTCTACACGTATAAGAGCACTGTTTACATGAGAATGGTTTCACCTCTTTGTGGATGAGCAAATGTCTTCGCAAGGATCCATTGTCTCTACATGTGTAGGTGCAGTGTGAACAGGAGAAAGGCTTCTCTGCCGTGTGGATAAACATATGACTCTTTAAATGTTCTATCCGGTTGCAAGCGTACGTGCAGTACACGCACGAGTATAATTTCTCTCCTGTGTGAGTAAGCAAATGCTTCCTTAAGTTAGCTTTGTTTCGGCATGAGTGGGTACAGTACGAGCACGCGTATGGTCTCTCTGTGAAGTGAGTGAGAATGTGTATTTTTAAAACGCTCCCCTGACCACAGGCGAAACTGCAGTGCGAACATGAAAAGGGTTTCTCCACTGAGTGAATGGCCATGTGCCTTTTCAAGCTCTCTCTACGATTGCACGCGTAAGAGCACTGCGAACAAGTGAACGGTTTGTCTCCGGTGTGAATGATCATATGCCTTCCGAGATTTTCTCTACGGTTGCACGTATAGGGGCAGTGTGAACACGAGAAAGATTTGTCTCTAGTCTGAGCAACTCTACGGCGTTGGTTTTCTTTCATAGCGCACGTGTCGTCGAACTCTGGATCCCTTCCCGGCGATGTTGAAGAGGGCGTTGAATTTAATAAAATGGAATCTCCCGCATTCGATATATCTCCTGCAATGGAAAAATATTGTCACGTATCAGAAAGGTTTTTTAATTAATAATTTATTTAAATTAATAATTAATATAAATTAACTTTGTTTAAACCACTTATTTATTGAAAAAAAATCAACATGTTTCAAAGCCAATGGCTTCTTCATCAGGAAAACAAAAATAATATTTAAAAATCGAAGTATAGATCAAAATATTAAAAAGTTATATATGGAAAATAATAATATAAAGTACCTAATTAATATGAAAATAAATTTAAAAGATAACTATTTGCAAAAAGGACCTGATTATTTATAATATTCAATTTACTATTTACACTCTTTCTTATTTCCAAAATTTCTAATTTATCAAATTGTGATTCTGTATAATTTATATGTAAAATTTGTAAACCCTTATTAATATCAAAAGAATGACCCGTAGCCAAAAGATGGTTAGAAAATTCAGAATAATTATTACTATTTAAACACCTTAAGTGTTCTTTAATTCTAATTTCAAAATTTCTACACGTTTTTCCTATATAAAAATAATCACAATCATTACAAATTAATTTATAAACACCCGATTTTTTTAAAAAATTATCCTTATCTTTATTATTTAATATGTATTTTTTTAATTTATTATTAGTATAAAAAGCTGGTTGAATAACATTTGAAATATTTTTAACTATTGAATTAGAAATTTCATTATTTATAAATATAATTTTCCTCCAATGTTTATCAGAATCACAAATTGAAGGGTAAACAAAAGATTTAAAAAAAATTTTCATGTACTTTTTATTTAACATAATATCAATTAATTTTTTATCATAACCATTATTAAATTTTTTATCATAACCATTATTAAACGCAATCTGTTTAATAATTTTTAATTCAATATTAAAATTATCAACAGATAATGGAATATTAATTAATCTATTTAACATTGAATGAAAAGTTGTCAATTTTTGAGAATATGGATGGTTAGAAGAATTGTGTATAACTATATCTGTATATGTATCTTTACGAAATATGTTAAAATCAATTTTATTATTAACAATTGAAATATTCAAATCCAAAAAATTTATGCTAGAATTTTGTATTTCTATGGTAAATTGAATCTTTTTATGAAGTTTATTTAAGAAATTAAGAAAAATTTTTAGTTGTCTTTCAGTACCAGTCCATATACATAAAATGTCATCAACATATCTTTTCCAAAAAAATACATATTTTAATAACAAAGCAGAACTATTAAAAATTCTTTTCTCTAAATTATTTAAAAATATATCAGCCACTAAAGGACTTATACTAGAACCCATTGCTAAACCCTCATTTTGTTTAAAAATAGTATTATCAAATTGAAAGTAATTTTGATTTAAAACAACGTTAAAAAGTTTATTCAAATCATTAGACAAATCTTTACAAATATTTGAAGAATTTAATAATTCATTAATAATAATTTTACTTTCTTCGATTGGAACACTAGGAAACAAATTTACAACATCAAATGAAACTAAAAATGAATTATTTGGAATATTCAATACTTTTAAATGGTCAACCAATTCAAGAGAATTTTTAATGGTATGTAAAGGTTTAAAAATATTACTTTCAACAATTATTTTGTTTAATATAGCTGATAATTTACTACTAGGTGCATTACAATTAGATACAACTGGTCTAATAGGTCGATCAATTTTATGAATTTTTAAATTTTTAGGAATTTGTGGATTTTTTAACATTAATCTATTTTTTGTAAACAATTCAGCAGTAGTTTCACTTTTACAAGTTTTTAAAATATCTTTTATTTTTTCTTGACATTTATTAATAGGATTTTTTTCCACTCTTTCAAAATTATCACTTTTTAGAAAATCCATAGTCTTATTAACATAGTCTACTTTGTCCATGATAATTAAAGTATT
This sequence comes from Agrypnia vestita, assembly GCA_016648135.1. Classification (NCBI taxonomy): domain Eukaryota; kingdom Metazoa; phylum Arthropoda; class Insecta; order Trichoptera; family Phryganeidae; genus Agrypnia; species Agrypnia vestita. The sequence goes on along the minus strand of JADDOH010006629.1, from coordinate 21,817 downwards.
TACCTTTATCAGCTTTTGTAATAATTAAATTATTTTCACGTATAATTTTAGATATATTCAATACATGCTTTTTTTACAAATTAAATTGATTTTGGTTAACATTAAGAATATTTGATTTAAATTTTTTTTAAACTTCACCACATTTATATTGGACAGAATTATCTTCTTTAGTCAAAGCACAATTTAAATCAACTGCCAATAACTCTAAATTTTTAGAATTGTTATCAATATGTAAATTATAATTTAAACCTTTTGATAACAAATTCATTTCTTCTTTTTTAAAATTGTAGTTAGTTAAATTTAATATACGGTCATAAAATAAAATTTTATTTTCATTATTTACTTCTGAAAAATTTTTTATACTTTTATCATTAGAAAATGAATCTTGAATAATGTCACTGGAATCAAAATTTTTATTATTAATTTTTAAATTATTATTTCCAAAAAGAGAGCTATTAAACATACGTTTATCTTGATTTTTATTATAAACATGAGATAATTGATTAAGTTTTTTAATCAATATTTCCTTTTTTTTATAAGCTTTTATACTCGCAATAAATCTTACATGGTCATCAAACAAATCCCACTCCAAAGGATGTAAAGAACTTGCTCATTCCATGTGTAAAACTTTCATTTGGAGCTTAACAATATTACGTTTTTTAAAAACACATTTTATATCTTCTTTTAACCAAGCAATTTTTGCAATTTTTGCAGATTTAGACACTAATTTGAATCTAAAATTAATATAGTTTGGGATAATTTGACGTTTAATACATTCACATAAAAAGAACAAATTTAAACAAATCAATCTATACTTGATCATTAATTTTTTGTAGAATTTTGCTTTTTTAGCCGTACTCGCTTTAATAACTTCTTCTTCAAATGTAGCAAATTTATTTTGTGGTAACATAATTATAATTAATATAAATTAACTTTGTTTAAACCACTTATTTATTGAAAAAAATCAACATGTTTCAAAGACAATGGCTTCTTCATCAGGAAAACAAAAATAATATTTAAAAATCGAATTATAGATCAAAATATTAAAAAGTTATATATGGAAAATAATAATATAAAGTACCTAATTAATATGAAAATAAATTTAAAAGATAACTATTTGCAAAAAGGACCTGATTATTTATAATATTCAATTAACTATTTACACTCTTTCTTATTTCCAAAATTTCTAATTTTGATCTATACTTCGATTTTTTAAATATTATTTTTGTTTTCCTGATGAAGAAGCCATTGGCTTTGAAACATGTTGATTTTTTTCAATAAATAAGTGGTTTAAACAAAGTTAATTTATATTAATTATAATTATGTTACCACAAAATAAATTTGCTACATTTGAAGAAGAAAGAAATAATTTATTTACTAAAAAGGAGAAAATATTTCATTTTTAACAGCCACAGTACTAAGGTTACATTTGAGTCATTGAGTCTCAAAGTGAGGCAAGATATTAAATACTATTCATAAACTATTATGAAATAAATATTTACACATAATATATTGAGTATTGTAACGAGATCGTGACTGTGAGAGGTAAATTAAACACTTAATTAAAGTTTTATCAATTACATAAATTCAAAGTACAAATTTAATCTGAGCACTTTTCTTAAATTCATACTTAATTTCGTGATTCGCATTAATTATTCCTCCTCAATATTTTGTCTCATGCATGTTGCTTAAATCGCTCACGTTCGCACTAGAAAACTTCTCACCTGTCGGTAGGTGCTTTCTTGATTTCGTATCGCGGGAATGCACACACGCGCTGGCCAAACCAGCAGCCGCACGGTTGTCGCTTTGTCTGTCGCTATCATGTCGCAATTAAATTTCAAAATAATAACTATCTCGCTCAACGTGCGCGCGCCAGCCCTTTTGTACAAAATTTTCAACCTTTTCTACTCATTTCAAGTAACCTCTCCATACTTCCAATGACTACGAGAATAGCCCAGTCGATTCCAGATGCGGACCGTTCGAGAAACTTCGATATCCTCTAATTCCTTCCGATTCAACCGTCTCTTGCCAGAATGTTAAAAGTTTTTCAAGAACACAATTACTGTATTTTTGTCCCCAGAAGGCTCATCATCAATCCAGGTACTTCCCAAAGACTTCCGAGCCTACTTTCCATACAAATAGCTTCGTCTCTGTGAGACATCTAGAATATATTATTATATTAATTGTAATACAATCTATCTATAACACACACTAAAACACATCCGGCTGACGAAATCATGAAATATGGAAATGCGTTGCAGTTAATAACAATGGACTGACAAAAGTGGAAGACACTAACAACAATAAATAATTGAAGTACTGATGGACTGTACTCGTAAAAGCCCCACAGGGTGCTGATAGGATTTTTTTTATTAGTTCCTATTCAGATACAAGTATACGTATGGAATGTAATAGTATGTACAATAAGTGGTCGTTGGTGTTTGTGTTCTTATTCCTCCTCACTAGGGGTTCCCGTGCAGGGGCGTACTAGTTTATTCTATTTATTTACTTTTTATTTGTTTGTTTTATGTTCGGAACGTCGAGAAATTTGAAAATCTCTTTCGATGGCGTTGCGATCGGAAATTTTAAAATGGTTTTTATAGTTCTCTTTTGACATATTGTGACGTAATAAATCATGTTCGTCACACTCCTTCGCGGAACAGTAAAACAAAAAGAAATATTTAAATCACCGCGCATAATATTACTGATAAAATCATTCGAGTCCACGTAGGTACTGTGCGCGCTTTTCAGAACCGCGTACATTTGCGAACTTTTAGCGGCATTATCGGTCAATTCGAAACAACATGGCGTCATTCGGGCTTTGACACTGCCGCGCGAGATGTGAAAACTACGCACCCTGTTGAGAGGTAAGAAGTGAACTGAGAGACGCCATTTGAAGTAACATCGTAAAAACATTGTTTAATTGTAGATTTATGCTAATGATGAATTTTTATCGGGGTTCCTACGACGGGATCACAAGGTGAAGCCGTCTTCGGATGTCAAGCATGCGGCCTGCTGAGAGCTCGAGGTCCAGCACAAGGGCAGGGGACCACCTGGCAGCGTAGGAGTCAGCATCCATGGACTCAGTGGATGCCGGTCTCACCCTGACCTGATGTAGTACATCTTGGCGTGATGCAGGAGATAAGCATTGTCGGAACAGTTCCGTTCTTACACCGAAAGACCTGGTATTATCTGATCTCATACTATATTTCAAGTACCCATCATACCGTTCACGGCGACGTGAAGTTTTGTGAAGCACGGAGGTTAGGAAGAAATATGCAGCATCTGTGAACTATTCATAAGGATATGTTGAGCATCATGTGGATGCGTTGTTGTACGTGTTAATTGTGTCTCATCCAATTTGAATGTAAATTCTGACCTGATGATTTCCCATTCCCCGACATCTTCGCTGGCGCCACCGCCTGTAGAGTCTTAAAATTATGGTTTAAGCTGCCTTCTCCTTTGTATCGCGGCCGTTAGCGACGACGTCGCGGAGAGGGCAATTTATTTTAAATTAGAATATAAGATTTCAATGAACCAAATTTAGCAATATCTTTGAATTTGCCTATTGTCGCTCTTTCATGGCACAGATCATTGTTAGTAGTTTATTTAATAAATGCTTATGTTGATTGCACAAAATGTCTTGTTATGTAAACCCATCTTTGTTAATCTGTTGCAACTTGAACTTATTAATATGAGAGGCACCTGAAGAGGCTCGAGAGAGAGAGTTCAGTGCGCAGATCACCGAAAGGACCCTGAGATTGAGATAGAGGAGTAAGGTTAGTCCCATTCTTCTCCGATTGAACTAGCTGGTGATGACGAGGGGTTCAGATCATGAGGATCTGAACTCCACGTCATAATATATTTAAATAGTTGATATAATTTGTTGTGGCAATAAATAAAAGTTTGTCTTACCTTCCACTCCACATAGGGGCTAACTACCGAATCGGACATATTTTAAGAAACCTTGAAACGCTAACACCATAATGCTATATACAAAGCTCATTGTTGTTGCGTCTGCGCAAAATGCCTTGTCCCTGCTCAAGGATACAACTACTGACCAGCGCGCTGGTCGGCCCTCCTGGAGTGCTCCAGGCACTCCTGCTTCACGTCGGGGAGCGATATGTCTACATCTGCATGCCAGGCACCACCGCCTGCTCCTTCACCATCGCTCTCGGCTGCAGACCCTGGCTCGGGCTTGACGGCGGCAGCTTGCGAGTGAGAGCTGTTCATGGTTCCAGTGTGGAAATCCCTGGGTTATCAAACGCCTGAGAATCAATAGGGAAATTTCACATATTACAAATACCGATGAAAATATATGATAATATATAAGAAAATACATAATAAATGTGTGCCTTCAATTAAAGGGTATCAATATTGAGAGAGTAAAACAGTTTAAATATTTGGGCAGTATTATTACTGACAATCTGGACCCTGATACGGAGATCAAATGCAGAATAGAGACATCTGCATTTGATCTCTTCCTGACCTGATCCGCGCATCTTTTAATAAGATGAAAAGTCTACTATGTAATGACTTAAACTTGAAGCTCAGACAGAGGTTGATCAAATGCTATGTATGGTCAGTTCTACTTTACGGTGTTGAAGCATGGACGCTGAAGGTGAATACTCTCTAAATCGCCTAGAGGCGTTCGAAATGCGGATACATCGTAAAATGTTAAGGATATCTTGGACTGGGTTGAAGTTGAAACTTGGATTGAAGTTTTACGTAGAGCAAATGCAAACAGACAGTTACTTAACACAGTAGAGCTCCGTAAAATTTACGTAACTTTACGTAATTTACGGTCACATAATGAGAGGTGAAAGTTACTCCATCCTTCAGCTAGTCATAATGGGAAGATTGAGGGTCGCAGAGGGGTCGGAAGGAGGCGGCATTCCTGGCTTGGAAACATCCGAGGGTGGACCGGGATAAGAAGCGTGGAAGAGCTGTTCCGCACTGCCCTGGACAGAGAAAATTTCTCCCAGATGATCGCCGATGTCGGGGGGACCCGATAGGGCACATGAAGAAGAATAATAATTTGATAATTTTTATTGTAAAAATCTAATAAAATACGACTTTATCAAAACGCACATGATTGGTCGTGACATATCAGCTCGCGTGTTTGGTATAGCGCCGTAGCATTTGTAGCATACAATTGTGACGCACGTATTCGTGATTAGTGAAATGAGTATTTTGGCGGCAATTTAAAATGGTAAATTCCTAAATCGTTTTCACACTCTTAATAGGTGTAAACAAAAAAATATTTCTCTTAGAAATATTTTCTAGACCAAAACTGAAATTTTCCTCGATGGCCGATTATTAAGCCGCCTCTACACTACTAGCGAAGTCGGCCGAAGCGAAGCGAATACGGTAATGTGGAGGGGTACTTCGTGCTATTGCGCCTCGCCTCGGGCGACTTCCGAAAGTTGTCGGTTTTTGGGCCGAGTCAAAGGAATCCGAAGTGACCCGAAGTTCGTGCGGAGTACTATTCTATGGGAAACTGAGTTCCTCGCAGTGTAGACACTTACTTCGGGTTACCTCGGATTGGGCCGACTTTCCGGCAAATTTGGATAATACAAACAGCATCGATGGGAATTTTTTTTTGTTAACACGTGAAGTCGAGTGTTCCGATTTCAAAAATGATATTTATACGCGTGTACAAAAACAAAACTTTACAAAAAAAAAAAAAACTCCCATCGATGCTATTTGTAATATCCACTTTAGCCGACTTTCCTAGTAGTGTAGAGGCGGCTTTACGATCGAATTATGTGGTTACGATTTTTCTCTTCTTTATGTAGCAAAACGCAATTGTCTACCCAAGGTTTCTCTGTGGAATATTCAGTTTAATAAATTGTCCATGTACATGATTTGACAGCTAAACATTTGTTATATATTTTCTTCGAACCTCAATGCGGATGCGAGACTGGCATACTCAATATTCCACTCCACAATACAGTCACAGGCGAGGAACAACACAGCCAGCAATCGACTCACCACAGTCAATCAATATTGCAAAACGTTTACAATATATGAATTATTAAATAATAACAGTCCCAATGAACGAACACGTCAGATGTCAAATTTCATACGCCATCGCAGAATAGACCACACGCCATAGACAAACGCAATCCATAGACGGCCAGCTTGCGCGGACGGCGGGACCTACCTGAAATGCGTGCTCTAGCGGACAATCAAATTAACCCCTCAACAAATAATCTGCTAACCATCACGCCGTTTCTCCGCAGGGGTAGGCAGAGGGGATAGGACGCCACATACTTCTATCAGAAGAGGAACGAAAGTAGACTGAATGCAGTGGTGATGAGATCCCTTAGACGTGTGTGCGACCAAATCTATTTATGATAGAGTAAGGAATGATGACATTAAGAATGAATGTAAGACTGCTCTAAACATAATTAATAGAATAAAAAAGCTTAATAATAAAAGAAAAAAGTCGCTCAGATGGTTTCGGAATGTTGAGCGAATTAATGAGGAAAGAATGGTTAAAAAGATATGTAGCGTAAGTTTGACGGCGCCAGAAAGAGAGGGCAAACGCGGAAGACGTGGCATGACCAGATTAACCAGATACTAGAAGATCGACCGTCGAGCTTGCATGCGAAGATGTATGAATGTAGATGAGGCGAGAGTTGTATGTCAGGACAGAAGAGTGTGGTGCTCTATCCTCTCTGGGTACAACCACACAGAAAGGCGTGATCTGTAAGTAAGTAAATACTTGGAGCACTATTTTTGCTTCAGCTACACTCACACAACTACATACTAATACTGCATTGTCTGCGTATAGTAGGCAGGATATCCATTTTTGCTCCTAATTCTAGTTGCTTCAGTTCTTTCAAATCCATCTACAGGTTTGTAAAATCATGTTGACATTACGCAACCCTGTTTGACACCTTTTGAAATATCAAACCATGATGTGAATGATCCATTAATTCTCACGCAAGCACTACTTCCCTCGTATAGGAGATGCAATTGCCTGTATGAGCTTACTCTTCAGACGAAACCTTTCATACTTTTCGTCTTATCACTTTGTCATACACTTTTTGGAGATCTACAAAGGCACAAAAAGTTTTTAATTCTTCGCCAATAACTTTTCAGTCTTCTGGTGCAGCGGGAAAAATAAAAAGATATTTTTGCTAGAATACAACATATAATAATTAAGGGGAAAAAAGGAATTGAAATCAATATGGCAATAGGCTAAGGGCCGGTTGTTTCAAGTTGGATTAAAGAAGCGTTCTTTTAAAGCATAGATTTTTACGTTCTCCACCAATCAGATGATCCGTTTTCGTAAAAATCAATGCTTTGATCGTCCGCTTACTTTGATCAAATTTGAAACAACCGGGCCTAATTAATATAGGGAGTAGGCATTACGGTCTACAAAAAAGTATACATTTGAATCCTCAAGCTTTCTTTATTTCTTCGTAGCCTAAATGTAGTGTTTAATGATGCAAAATCAATTACATACTTTGGGCGTGACATTTTTTTAGTTCAAGAACTGTTTGTGTTTTTTCCTTTATCGGATACTCAATGATCTAGTAGAATAGACTTCCGCTCGCAATTATGCTTCAGTAATGAAATGGTAATTCTGCAATTTTTTTATTTTTTATTTTATTTATTTGGTAAATGTACAAACTTAAGAGTGTATTCAATATAATATAATTAATACACATATATATTACAAATACATTTATATTAACCCTTAATTCATACCCATCCTGGAAGAAACACTTACCCTACCCTGGGGTCTAATGGACCCCAATATGTTTTGGTTAGTAACTTTGAAATGAAACATAATTTTAATTGCTAGTTTTGTTTATTAGAATGATTTACTTAATAAGAACAAAAAAATAATCTTAATCAACTTTGTCGAGACATTCTTGACACACAGCCTTGGTGTGCTCGCCACAAAGGGGATTTTTGCACGAGCTACAGAAAACTCTGGTCTTCCAACCTTTATCTCTGGAGCATACAAGACATCTTTTTTTGCAACTAGATTAGGCTCTGTTTAACCAGTGGGCACTTCTTTTGAAGTATATCTTCCAAGAGAGTTTCGAGATTTGAAGTCAAAGTTGGCCGTGTCAAGCGTTCTTCCATTTGAGGTGAAATAAGGGCAATGCCAAGTTTTTTTTTTTAAATTGCGGCGTTTTGGTGCACTATTAGTTACCATTTTTAAAAAGACATAAGCATTGACGCCTATTATATTCAAAAGGCCATAAAAAATTTACATTGGCCATCTCCTAGTCTTTCGAGATACATTGTATCTATGGCATAATTGGTCCATTAAAGCAACACCACATTTTGTCTTATTATAGTACTCTATTCTCTCTATAGGACTCTTCATCGTCAGAGTCATTTTCGTACAACCATTCAATGATCTGATCTTCATCCATCATTTCTAAAAACTTGTCAGATCCAACCTTAAACAATAAAGATAGAAAATATATACATGATAGTAAACGCCAACAACAACGCCGCAAGTAATAATACATCTAACACATGTAAAACGATTATTATACTTCGTTATACATTTTTTTTTTATAACATAATATTTAGTTATATAACTCACCAATAAAAAATATTTCATATACACTTAAGAATTCACCACATTAAACACAACAAACTAAAAGCCCAAAATATTACGTCGTCACCACCCTGGGGTCTGACGGACCCCAAAACCGTAATATCTCTGTCCACACAGCTCTAACGCCTGTTAGCAACCGACGTAATGGCGGTCGACAATGCCATTTTAGATTAACTAAAAGGTCGGGATCGTTTGTTGAATGGTTATAAAGATTTTTACAAAAATTAAGTCGCTGGGGTCTGCTAGACCCCCGGGTAGGGTTTAAGGGTTAAATGAGAATTTATTCTCGTGTTTAAAAGTGGGGGCATGCAGTATCTGAATATTCTCTGCATGTCTCATGATATGGCCAAAATATTGCAATTTTCGGATTTTTATTGTTAATTTATATTTTTTATTTCGCCTATGAATCATTACATTATTACTTGTGACTCTAACAATCCAGTTTATTTTGTATTGATTTATTATTCAAAATATAGAATGCTTATTACAATAAAATCTCATTAATTTAATAAAATTCAAGGGACCCAAAAAAAAAATTTCGAATCATGCGGAACCCCGTTAATATACAATATAATAAAAACAGGTACAAAAAAATCGCGTTGCGATTGTGAAATAACCAAGAATCGTAAAAATCTTGAAAGAAATGTTAATTTTGTTAAATTTATGCTTATATTTAAAAAAATCATTTTGAAAACGCAATATTTATTATGTTAATGTAAATATCGTGATATTTCTATTGCAAAGTACATTTTGACATATTTGCTGTTCTCACTCGCGAAATAACGATTTTCACGATCCGTCCGTAATCCATAATGTTTAGTTATACAGGGTGGCGCAAAACTACCGTTATGGTTTGAATGTTTAATAACTTTTTTATTTAATGGTTCATTATTATTATTATTGTTTTGTTATATATTATATTAATGGGGAATATTTTTGTCTTAAGTATGAAAAATTATATCCCGCAAGTGGTGGCCATTTTCGGCTTCGCACATTCGTGCTCTTTCCAGTACATTTTGCATAACTTTTCGTAAAATTTCCGGTGTTATGGCTTGAATTTCATTGCGAATGTTTTGTTTTAGCTGTGGTATGGTTGCTGGCTTATTTACGTATACCCTTTCTTTCAAATAACCCCAAAGAAAACAGTCTGGCGCTGTTAAATCCGGTGAACGTGGGGGCCAATTGAAATCGCTTCTGCGCGAAATAATGCGTTCGCCAAAGAGGTCCCGTAACAGAGCCATTGTGTCCCTTGCAGTGTGGGCTGTGGCTCCATCTTGTTGGAACCACAACTGTGGATGATTTTCTACAGCAGGCCTCAAAAAATTGTCCAACATCGTTCGATATTCAGCACCATTAACCGTAACTGAGGCGCCACGTGCATTTTCAAAGAAATATGGACCAATGATCCTTTCAGACGATACACCGCACCAAACAGTACACTTAAGTGGATGTAATTGTTGCTGATGCGCTGTTCTTGGATTCTCCGTAGCCCATATCCTGCAATTTTGCTTATTTACGAAACCATTCAATTGGAAATGGGCTTCATCGCTCATTATCAAATTGTTAATGAAATCGCGATATTCTTCTGCTTTTTGTCGGAATGAAATGGCATAATCAAGCCGTTGTTGTAAGTCTATCGACTTCAATTCTTGCACAAGCTGAATGTGTCGGACAAGAAAAAAAACCGGTGGCCCTTAATCGGGCCTTTTTTACCAATCTCCATATGTTGGCACTGATGAACATTTTATTAAAGAAAAAAGTGATTTTTTTGTATTTTGATTTTTTAGAATTAATTATTGCATTTTTTATCACATGAATTGTGAGTGCGAGTGCGCAGATGGGCGAGAATAAATAAAACCCTTTGGGTATGCCTAGCGCGCTCGACGCATTTTTTATTAAAAATAACCGAAGTTATTTATTGTAATTTTTGTATGTATGTTTTTTAAAGTTTATTTTTGACATCACGGCTAGACCGCCTAGTTCTACTTCTAAAAGTGCGTCAGTTCTATAACTTTGACACTTTTGCTAACTACTTATTGTAATAAACATCGTATGTTTTATATTTTACATGAATTCGAAAGGGTAAAAAATTTTTAATAAAAAACCCACTAAACATTTTACGTGATATTTAAAAAGGTGAAATTAACTAGGCGCGACACTTTATGTATAGTGCCGCCTTATTATAAATTAATAGTAACTATAATAAAAAATTCAACTACGACTTAAATAATATTTATTTATTTACAGATCATAATTTCGGTGTACAAGTCGATGCTGTCAGCCTTGATGCGCTCGCTCCGGAGGATCGAGCGCATTATGTTGCTTCATGAAGTAATGACGGGGCAGTCTGTATCGGTATCTGAAAGGCAGAAGACTAATATCGTGTTCATATGAACCGAGATTACGGATTAGTGAATTTTCTTGTAATGGAAAAGTGCATGATTTGTGGAAATTGTCTGATAATTTGTGGAAGCATTGTTTAATTGTGTCCACCTTGTGCTGATGGTGCATCTTTTTAATATTTGTTCTGGGTGATGTGTTGTATATGATTTTAAGTGATTTGTTTTGTATGACTTGTAGTTTTTCGTATTTGGTGTCTTGTATGCTGCTGAAGGCAGGTGCAGCGTATGTGATGGTAGGTAAAATCATGGAATTGTATAGTGTGTTTTTGTTTTTGATGGAAAGTGCGCCGGTCCTGTTGAATATAGAGCGAAGCGAGCCGATGGCTCGGTTCGCTTTATGCCGGGTGTTTTTTATGTGGGAATTCCAAGTAAGGCGAGAATCGAGCGTCAGGCCGAGGTATTTAACCTCTTTCGACCACTCGATCTCGCTTTCGTTCACGAGTATTTTTACTCGTGGAGGTGGTCTGGAGTAGTGCGAGAAGAGTATGGTCTCCGTCTTGTCCTCGTTTAGCTTTAGCTTCCATTGGCGGTAGTATGCCACCATTTGGGTTAGTGCACCCTGGAGCTGTCTGGAGGCCAGGTCGGGACTTCGGGAGGTGGAGAGTAGCGCTGTGTCGTCTGCGAAGATGGCACGCGTGCAGTTCTGTAAAGAGGGAATGTCGTGAGTAAAAATGTTAAATAAATGCGGACCGAGCAGGCTGCCCTGGGGCACCCCCATCGGTATTTGTCTTGTGGAAGAAAATTCACCTTTCACTGAGACTAAACTTTCTGCCTGAAAGATATGATTTAATGATCTCGATTAGGTACCGTGGCACGCCGATCGAGATCATTTTAAAAATCAGCCCGTCAATCCAGACGGTGTCAAAGGCCTTCGCGAGGTCTAGAAGTGCCATAGAAGTGCACTTTTTCCAATTGAAGCCCGTTGACACCTGCTCGATTACTCTAACCAGTTGCTGTGTCGTACTGTGCCTCATTCTGAACCCGAACTGGTCGTCCGGGAGAATATTTTTTGTGTGTGTGTATGCTACCAGGCGAGTCAGGACAATTTTTTCAAGTAATTTACTGATGGTCGAAAGGAGACTGATGGGGCGGTAATTTATAGGGTTGGTGGGATCGTTATTCGGTTTTGTAAAAGGGAGGACATTTGCAATTTTCCAGTGCTCCGGAAAAATTCCGAGGAGCAGGCATCCGTTAAAAATTTTTGTAAGTACTACATGGCTCGCTGTGGTAAGATGTTTGAGTAGTATATTATTTATGCCGTCCAGGCCCGGGGCTTTGAACGGTTTAAGTCTTTTTATGATACGTTTGATTTCTGCGGGGGTGGTGAATTTAATTTCATCGATTTCATCTTCGGTGGGCGGGGCCGCACCGAATTCCCGAAGCGTGTCGGACACTAGTTTTTCAGTGTCGGGATCGCCGATCCCTTGTGTCACCTTGTAAGTGCTTTCAAAGCCGTCCGCCAGGGCGTCGGCTTTTTCTACATTAGAAAGTGCAGGCTGTGAGCACCCCGGTTTGATGAGTGGTGGAATGACTGTTTTAGCGCGCCTCAAAGCTCTGGTCATTCTCCATAGGGAGTTATCACCAGGCTCGAGTTTTTCCAATTTTTGTTCCCAGAAATCATTACGCAGTTGTTTGATTTGAATTTTAATTTCTCGCTGTAGTGAGTTGGTAAGAGTTTTGTAGTGTCTATCGCGAGTGCGATGATAGTGTCGGCGTGCATTATTTTTGTCTGTGATGAGTTTTTTTATTTCAGGTGTGAGTGGTGTAGTGTACGGCTGGACTACTTTGGCCGGAATAATTGTGTCGCGAGCTCCTTGAATAATTGCAGTCAGTAAATCTATTGCATCGGCAATCTCGTGAGGGTGGTTGTAGGCATTTGTGGATAAATAAATGTAGTGATTTATGAATTCTTTATAGGTTGACCAATCGGCGTCCTTGTAGTTGTACTGTAATCGGGGCTCCCTCTTCGCCGCACCATCCACCCGAAAGTAAATCGGGAGGTGATCCGACGAGAGGTCGTCCCCGGTGACAGGTTCCGACAGAAAGGATGCGTTTTTGGTCAAAACTATATCGAGTGTGCTTGGAAATTTACATTGTGAATAGAACGTTGGTTTGTCCGGGGCGAGGACGGCATAATCACGTGTCTCCATATGGGTGTATAGTTTTTTGCCATTTGGATTCGATCGCTGACAGTTCCAATGAGAATGTTTTGCATTGAAGTCACCGGCTATGACCACTGTAGGGCCGATAGCCATGAGTGTATCAATGTCAGCGGTCGAAATGGCATGTGAATTGTATGCGGCGATCATTATGTGGTCACGGCCACCTATGTTTAATTTAATAATTGTGGCTTCAATTGATTTTAAAGGTGGTGTAGGTAACCGCGTATGCGGGATAGTGCTTTTAATTAAAATTGCCGTTCCCCCGGCGGGACCGAGTTCGCGATCATTTCGGTATACATCAAAGCCAGGGACTTTGAAGGGTGGTTTGTTAGGTTTTAACCACGTTTCCGAAAGTAGCATAATATCGACATCAGCTTGGTTGAGGCTGGCCACCAGCTCATCGACCTTATCACGGACACTGCGAGCGTTCCACGCGATAATATGTACACCCGAATTTACAACCGCCATTGTTGGTTAAAAATATTAATACGCAGCGCCGCTGGGGCGCTCGAGAGCATCCATGAGTTCGAGACAAATCATCGCGCGCGAGATTTTATCACTGCATTGGTTGAAACGATCGCGTGAGTTTAACATAAGTCGCATTAACATTGCGAACTCATTGAGGTCCGAGCCCCCAGCTGCGCCGGTAGAACCGATCGGTGGCGATGTATGGAGCTCCGGGCGCGTCGGTCGCGGCCCGGAGGATACTTTCGTATTTATTTGATTAATGGCAGCGGGAGCATCGTTCGAACCCTGAACGACGCTCGACCACTGCCTTCCCTCGATGACAGGTGCAGGCTGCCTAATGGTCATCTGAGGACGTGCTGAGCTGGGCTGCTGTGCGGTAGGACGGGGCGGTGGGAGACGCGGTTGGATTTTCGCGACGTACGCGACGCGTTTCGGGCACATTCGGTAGTTTGCCGGGTGGTCACCCTGGCAATTGCAGCACGCGGCTGGCTCGTCGCGTGTCTTTTTTGGGCAGTCCGCCGTCGCGTGCTGCTGCAGGCACTTGATGCATCTCGGTGCATGGTTGCAGTTACGCGAACTGTGTCCGAAACTTTGACAGGAATAGCACTGTGTTCCGTGCTGTAGAAAGTTCGATTTGTACTTCTGGAGGGTGACCCTGCAGTAGCATACGACGGTGACCTGCGTGCGGAGTTTGCCCATGTCGACCTCCTGCCCGAAGTAGGCAAGGTATAGCGGGTATTCCGATTTTGGAGTAGTCATCTTGACTACTCTGGTTGCGGGGAAGCCTTGAAGGCCAGGTCCTCTTCGATTTCCTAGACTTCAATCAGGGGAAGGCCTCGGATGACCGTGCGCTTCATGCGCTCGGCATCCGGAATAAATGAATGGAATCCCGTGATTCCATCATTTTTCAGGCCGATAATCAGCGCCTTTTGATCTTCAAGATGTTGCGTTTGGACGGCCGTGGTGCCGCCCTTGGTATATTTAAAATTAAACGCCCCTTTGACGTGTTTTTTGATTTCGGTGTGCAATTGGAGGTGCGTCATGTTTTTCGTAGGCATGATAACCGGCGGTACTCGGGACGAGCGCGGCGTGTTTCTCGGTGTCGGGTCGCGGCGAGTGGGAACGAATTCGTCTTGTTCCTCGGGGAGGGCGGAGAATTGATTGGTGGTTGGAGTGGGTGATGCAGGGTTTGAGCGAGTCCGCTTCGCGGACTGCCTGGGAGTTTGCCACGATGTGGTGACAGAGATGACCGGAGTTTTTAATGGAGGAAATTCGGTTGAAGTCGTGATGTTAGTGTTGGCGGCGGTTGTGTTCATTGACTGGGCGGCGGCGTTTACGGATTGCGCGACGACGTGATGCTGTTTCGTGAAAAAGTTAAGTTCGTATGGGGTGCATGCACGGTATGACCCGTCTGGTTCCTGCATCTGCGGTACGAATAGTGAAGCCATGTTAATTTGCAAAAGTTTCGCGAGTTTGGTGCTAATGATCGGGGGGGCCGTTATTCCACGGTCCGGGCGCTCCACGCTCGGACTTGTTGTAAAATGTTTTTCGTTTGTCTCGATCGCGGCGGCGTGATTTTTGAAAAGAAAAATTTTAAAATTGCTTTAATCGTAATAATGCGGCTTCGGTACGGTATTATCCCCTTACGGGGTCGGCTTCGAATTGAGCGCGCAGCGAGGCACGACGCACGGTATCGGAGCGGGTTGAAAAAATACTTTCGCAATGCTGCACGGTATCGTAAGAGCGGTCTGAAAATATCAACTGGTCGGCTCGAGAGACGACAAGCGAATCCAATCATCATCTTGAGGCACTCGCCCGCCCGGCGCAGTATTTATACAGTGCGGAAAGCTTCCCCCTGACTCGCGCCGCCGACCAATCAGCGCGCTCGACTCTCCGGGCGCTTCGAGCGCAAACAACGGCCTCCGGTGCCGATTCGCGGATTAAAATTGAATATTTTAATCGATAGCAAATTAAACGCCACCCCCCCGGGGATTTTAACACATCATCTATACCAATCTATGTCTTGCCCATAGGATGATGTCGTTTACTGGAACCGCAAGAGTGAATTTACCTAGTTATTCAACAAAATATGCCGATTTACCGCGGCATTTTCAAGAATTAATTTACATTTAATTCGGTTAAAAATAGTAAACATGATTTTACGAGATTCTAAGTTACACCATTAGATAGATCTCAACCAAGCGCATCCTTTGGTGATATTTTCAAGTATGTCGGATAGATATTAATTGCGTAATAGGCAGACAAATTATGTCACCACCAATAAAGCGCACTAGCTAACTTTCGGACACGCAAAAACATATCACTCCCATAGATGTTCACATGAGGAACACAATAAAAAATGTTTCAGCTCGCTAAGACGTCTGTAACGTCCGTAATCAGAGTTCAAAAATATTCGCTGGCGGCCCCTACTCCAGCCGCACGGCGCAATCGTGGCGCCGGGTTTTTTCCATTAACCCGCGCGGGCTGAGAACAGGCGGCGCGGTCGGCGAGTTTATCAGGGCCCACCTAAGATATTTTACTCTCTTATAAACATTTTTCATTTTAATTTCTACTTTACAACACCACACAAATGACTCATTTGGTACATTTAAAATACTTATGTATTTTTACTTCCTCGCCTCTTCGAGGCAGGACATTTACATTAATTCCATCAAAATAGCGGCCATTCTATGATGGTCCGCGGCGCTCCGCGCGATTTAAAAATGATATTATCCCCATCGCGCGAGCTTTCCCTGTATATCAAGACCACGAAACATCAATTTTATTCAATATTACATTTACAAATGTCTTATCTAATTCTTAAGATATTTCATTAAATATTTCATTTTCTTAAGAATTTCAAATATTTCAACACTTTATAAGATAAGACCAAAAAATGCAATTTCTTCGTGGAATTACCAACGCCCTCCGTCGGAGATGCCAAACGCATCGCGTCGGTGAAGTATCCTCTCAGCTAGGATCGCAACGCCGGCTCGCTGCCCGCGCCGACTATCCGCCTGGAGGCGAGGTGGGTCCCCGCGTACGGCATTCGCCCATACAACGGACCTGGGCCCCAGAAAGGGCCAACATTCACGACTTCAGACGGGTCATCATCATCATCATCCCGTCGTCATAATTCTACCTGTCCGATACAATAACCATAGAAAAGAGAATATAATCCACGCGTGCTCCTGTTGTGACATGGAACCGTGCGGTGCCCGCAACGCGACTGAACGCTCTCGTAAGGCCCCATAGTAATATGATCGTGCGGGCGCCGTGCGGGTCTATTTTCTAGCGGTTGGGTTGCGGGCACCGCAGCGGTTGACTAACCGCACGGTTGTGTCTGAACGATCACATACAAACCTAGGTAAATGAGACCCGCATGGATTTCATGCGATTCTGAAACGGCACGATTCCCGCTGTGTCTGAACAAGCCCTAAGTCTCATTGGTATAATAAAAATAACATAATTATTAAAACGGAATAGAATGCATTTCATCGAGATAATATAATAATAAAGAAATAGTACAGAAGCATTATTTTTCTTTTGTTGATATAATCTACGTACACACGTAAGATTCATTCTTCTTCATGTGCCCTGTCGGGTCCCCCCGATCATCTGGGAGAAAGTTTCCCTGTCCAGGGCAGTGCGGAACAGCTCAAGATTCATTAGTGTGTTTATTATGAAGTTCGTCGTGTTTATATTACTTTTTGTATGTTGTGTTATTTTAATTCCTATATGTATATAATTTTTTATACTGTAAATTAACGATACATCACAGGTTCTGTGTAGTAAGGTTTTTGTTAAAAAATAAAAATCGTTTATTGTTAAAAGTAAAAAATAAATACATAAAATGTTCCGCACAGAACAGGCAACAAAGGGGCGGTCCGCTGATTCCGCTTCAGAAGCCTTCGGGATGTCTCACACAGCACGGGCGCACCGTGTGAGCAGCTGGAAAAAGAGCGATATTAGTACACGGTAATGTGCACCAGAGGCGACAGCAAAAGAATTTGCTATGAGCGGAATGTCTAACTCGACGAGGTCGTCAAGAGTAAATCGTCTTAAAAAAGACGGTTGAAAACTGCGATGGAACACTTAGCTTGGCAAGTCAGCGCCAGCAGGCAGCACTCCGCAGAAGCAGTAGGTACCGAGCGTGACAATGTCCGCTCAGCGTCAGCACACCGCGAAGCGATCGCCGCCGATATCAAGTACCGAGCGTGAAGCGAGAGCGCTCGGCTTCAGCAGACAGCAACAGCAGATCGCAGCGAAGTACCAAGTCTCGAGCTCGAGAGAGGTCGGTGTCAGCAGGCAGCAAATCGTAGAAGGTAGTCGGGAGAGTAAATAAAACACACGTGAAGGGTCTGCCACGGCGTTTTAAACCAGACTGAAGGTCGGTCCGCCTGAATGCGTTATTTATACCCTCGGCCGGGACCGTGAAGTCCCAGCCTCGAAGCCAATTAAAATATGTTACAGTTTTCATACAAATGGGCGCGTATCGGCCAGTTATTTCTACTACACATATTACAGTTTTATAATTATTAAATTAAACGCACCTCCCCCGGAGGATTTCCATATATGCCATTACATGGGCTGCGTCTCAATAAACAGCCTGGCATATTGCGTGGTAACCTTGAGACACTATTATTAAAGCAACCGTTAAAATACATCTCATTTTCTGGCCCGGTGGGCTACGAAATTTCAACAAATAAATTTCTTAAAATTCTAAATTAACTTTTAGGTTTAGTTTTTTGTATCTATTATATAGAGTGCGTCGCAGCGCATCTGCTGATATATCACACTTTGTTGTAAGTCGCAGCTTACTATACTTATAAATTTTTAAACTTTTCAGCAAAAAAACAATTTTTTAATGAACCAAAATTATTTTCACATATGAGTGTGTATATTTTCCAAATAGGTCTTGATCCACTGATCATTATGTAAAAAGAATTATCAAAATCGGACACCTCTGACGGAAGTTATTCCGGTTTGTGTGTTTTCATGAACATTTATATGGAAAAAACCCAGCCCAGTGTGTCGCTCATAAGCGGCGGCTGGTGATGTGTTTGCATTGTCAGACTTGTGTTTTCATATTATTGTGAGTGTGATTTATTCATTAATGATGTATTCGAAAAAATATTTCGATTTTTTTCTTGTCATAAAAAATGTGTGTTTTTTACCAGTGACCTGTTGGCAATTTTTTATGCCATACAGTAAACCATTTATCGTGTCATCTGTAGACAATCTTTTATGTCTTACAGCGTGTGTGTATGTGTGCGATTCTACTACTCAATTATTTATAAATGTTGAGACAACTTTAATGTTGCTTATCTGGCAAATTGATGATAACAGGGTACAAAATGCGCCTTGTGCGCAAATAAAAATCGTCTCCCGCCCGCTCTCTTTTATTAAAACAATGAAAATGCGATACTTTATTACATAAAATTGTGATTCAGTTCCATCTGAAATCATAAAACCATTAATTTCCATCATATTAGAAAGCTCTGAAATGTTAAAAAATCTGAAAATTAATATTTTCATATAATATTCTCAGTAAAAACATACACATTTCAGATCATGCAACTCAGCGCATTTCCATTATCATCAGCGGGATGCGATCTCATGAAGCTGAGGCTTCCCATTCGCTAACGCCCTCTCCCGGGTGCCGCCGCCTGACGTCCCGACACCTATAAGGACAACCACCGCAGCCGAAAACTCGCGCGCTGTCTTCGGCACGGGACCATCCCCAACCGGGTCACGGCGATCGGCAGCGGCCCTGAAAGGGGCCTTTTGCTCCGCTTTATTCACATCAGAAATTTCTACCTTTTATGTGACGTGATTGCGTCAACTACAGAACTCGAGAGTTTCATTGCCTGACGGTAGGCGTAGGCCTTGTCCTGTCCGTAACATAAGATATATTTAATTTATGGTTTTGAAATACACACCAGTAGCTGCCGAATCTTCTTCAATAAAAGTAAAACTCTGAAAAAAAAACATATTATATCTATTAAAACTTGACTCTTTTTAGGTTTTATTTAAATAAAAAAATTAGTTATATATTTCTCTGACCACCATTGCTGCTCAGAGAAATAAAAATAAAGTAGTTAAAGTCTCATTGTTTAGCTAATATTAGTATAAAGGACTAAAATAAATTAAATTAATTTAATATATAATATTAATTACCTCCATCAATGCTGCTTTACGTTTATTCTGCACACATTTATAAACATTTAATATAATTTCTTTGCTTTGTCCACACAAAGGTCTTCCTCTTCCTAATTTCGTAGCCTCAGACATGGTCACCCTATTTTTCTTCAAGCAGGCGCGCGTCGTTCCTCTTCGACATTTGAAGACGTACTAAAAGATTTATTGCGGCTTCGCACGACATGACATTGACCAATCACCGAAGGCATATCTACTAACACATTTACAGACCTGCATATTACACAATTTTTTTGTGTTAGTTTTGGCATTCTTAAGTGGCGGGGTCTATACCCAGAATTGATTGAGAAATTCGCCAAGAGTCGTAAAACTCAACAAAAAAGCCATTCATTTTGTGAAACACGCCTGTTATTAATATTTCGAGGAATCATTTGGAAAACGCAGTATTTATAATGCAAATATCATTTCATTACTAGCGTTATTTCTATTACTAAAGTACCCGATATTGACATATTTGTTGTTATAAATTTCGAAAAACGCAAACTAAATTGTATTGATTTATGGCGCAAGGGGCTAAAAATATTCAGAATTACGAATTACCAGGGTTTTCGAATAATCGGGCTTAATCTACTATGAAATTCACATTTTGGGACTAGCGAGTTATAAAAATTTAGAATTATGGCGAATTCCGAATAATCGGGGTTCGAATAAACGGGGTTTTACTGTAATTACAATTACTGAAAACAATTCCGAGAATTCTTTGTTATTGTTTTCAGATGTGACCACGAGCTATTATATCTACAGCAGATAAGTATTGGCGTACATCAAAGAAAACAACATGTACATACATTAGGGTGGTTCATAAATTGTTTGATTTTTTTTAGCAGGAGCTCTGAATTGTAACTAAATATAATATATGTATACCTGAACCTATTTAAGGGTATAATAAGACCTTGACAATACACACCTAAGCTAATTACGGAAATTCCTTACCGAATTCTCAGAATATGACCTGTTCAAATAACCGTTGCGCTGCCGCAACGTCAGCGAAAAATGGGGGTAAAATGCATTCCAATATTTTACGCACGAATGCCATTAACAAATTTTAATAACGTGATTTTTTGCTTAAGGATGAATAAAAAAGGTTTTTTACCGCACAAGAGGCTGCCGATTTTATTGCATAGAACTGAAATGTTGATAGTAATGGAGAAGAAGACATTCCAGATGTAGTTATTTTACCTACTGAAGTTTCCGAACTTACCGACGAAGAGGACTTTGATGATAATGATTTACACGAAGACGATATATATAACCATGTACTCAAGGATAAAGCAAGAACCTTGGAAGTAAATTCAAAAAGGTTGGTGAGTGAACCTTCAACATCTCAATGTTCAACTTCCCAGGCGAAGCGAGCCAAAGAAAATGCAATGGTCCAAATCATAGCCAAGTCTTGGACATTAGCTTCATCAGATGGATACATTTATGCTTTTGATGTATATACGGGGAAAACTGTAGAGCCTTCAAACATTTATAATTTGGGTATTGGAGGAAATGTGACAGGTCTTCTGAAAAATTTAGAAAATCCAGCTCACCACATTGTTTATTTTGATAATTTATTTACATCTATCCCCCTTGTTCTTACATTTGAGGAATAATTTGTTTTTCGCCACTGGACAATAAGAAAATATCGTCTTAAGAATATTGGATCGTTAAAATCCTCCAAAGAAAAAAAAATGGAAAGGGGTGAATTCGATTATAGATTTGAAAAGAAAACTGTGATTGTAATTGTTCGATGAAAGGATAGTGGCTTCAAATTGTGATGGGAATGAACCAATTAAAAATATATCAAGGTACCTAATTAAATATTTAAAAAAAACTATGTAATAATCACTCAACCTAATGCTGTTACACAATATAATCGTTTAATGGGTGGAGTTGATTTAACGGATAACTTTGTTTCCAACTAAGAATAAGAGTACGCGGCATAAAGTGGTGGTGGCCCATATTTTCAAAACTTCTGTGATGTGGCAGTA
>JADDOH010006628.1:0-30495 GCA_016648135.1 Agrypnia vestita | reverse complement strand
GACCGCATAGTTTTCCGCTGTGAACTACCGCAAATTGAATCAAAGATTTAATTCTTTACGCGAGTGTTTTGCCTGGAAATTAACGGGAAACACCTCGCCGCTAGAGGTTTAGGAGATATAGAAGAGGCAAGAGGAGAAATAAAAAATCGAAGGAAGAAAGGTGAGTGCTTGCCTTGTTCCCAATTACCCATCACAATATCTCCCATCCATATGGTCCTTCCACCGGATATACCCGCTTCCTAGATTCCGCTTGTATCTATCGTGATCGCCTCAAAAAACAACCGCATACGCCGACTTTGTTCAATTCAAAACATTTCGTTAAAAACACTTATTTATCTTATAACGCTTATAAAATCACTTGGCGTAGTTACTATTATATTAAAAAAATATATTCCCGTTCGTCATATATTTAACTGCGTGAATAATAAATAAATATACTACCTACAAACTCATTTGAAAACTTAAAATTGTACACAAATTACACGCTCGGAAACACGGAGAGCGCCGAACATTGCCGAAGGCACACCACGCTCGGTAATTTCCGCTCGGTTGACGGAAAAACCCGAACCCGAAGCACGTTTAAAATCAAACGTCGAAGTAATTGTTGTTTATTTCTATTAGAAACGCGTATTATTAATAAAAATTATCAAGATTTAAGATTTTTCAAAACTAAAGCAGGGTTGTCACAACTAATTGCAACTTTCACATTATAAAAATAATATTTTAATTTATTTAAATTTCGATTAATTCTACAGTTTTTAAAAATAATTACAATCAACACATTTCTTCAGTGAATTTTCAAAATGGCTACGCGAAACAAAGATAGTGAAATAAAAAACAAGATACGGATTTTACAAGCTAAAAAACAAAGTTTATTTTCAATGTTGCAGTCCTTATATGACTTAAGTAAACAAGTAGATGAAGAAATAAAACGAGATCTATTTCTCATACGCATACAGTCATTGGAAAATACTAGAAGAGAATACACTGAAGTAACGGACCAGTTAAATATAACGATTAAGCTGTGATTCTACATATGAACCCGATTTCAAAGATCTCTGCGCGTTCGACGAGTTATATTGTCAGATAAAAGCGATACAAGTAGGGCTTACAAAATTAGAAAATCAAAAACCGCTAATAAATAATTACGAAAAAAATAAATAGCAAGCTTCCGGCATTAGAATTGAAAAGTTTCGATGGTAATCCAAACCAATGGGTTTTATTTTACGAAAATTTTAATTCGCTAATTCATAAGAATCCGCATCTGTCAAACGCGGAAAAGGTACAATACCTTGTCGGAAAACTTACTGGTAAGGCTTCATTGGTATGTGCAGGTGTCCCGCCTATTGCAGCTAATTATGAGATTCTCTGGAAATCGCTAAAAAATAAGTATCAAGATAAACGTACTCTCGCCACGTTATACCTAGAACAAATTTTAAATTTCAGGGGTAGTCAAACTCCCTCGCAAAACGCATTAGACACGTTCTTAGAAAAATTCTATTCCGCATTTTCCGCATTGAAACAACTTCAATTAGATGATCTAGCTGACTTTACGTTTACACATATCGCGTTATCCAAATTGGATAAAGAAACTGTAACACTTTTTGAACAAGCAAAACGCCATGAAAATATACCGACATTTGAGTCATTGATTACCTTTGTGAAGGAACAAAACCGAATATACACGCTTCGTAACGCAGGGTCTTTACAAACTAACACTTCAAATTATAATAAATCTTCTACTTCGCAAGTTAATAAAAATTATAATAAAAGGCAAAATTATTCTGCGCAATCATTCGTTGTCAATAACAGCTTTCCTAAGTGTCCTTTTTGTAAAAACGATAATCCTCATCCACTTTATAAATGCGATAAGTTTCTTTTTTTAAATTCTCATCATAGAAATGATTTCGTGAAAAATAATAATTTATGTTTTAATTGTTTGGGCTTTCATAGTGTGAAAAAATGTAAATCGCGAAATAGATGCGCCATCTGCCAGCGAATGCATCACACTAAAATTCACATAGAGTCTTCGATGGCAAACCCACGGTTATCATCTAATGTTAATACGTC
Organism: Agrypnia vestita; assembly: GCA_016648135.1. Classification (NCBI taxonomy): domain Eukaryota; kingdom Metazoa; phylum Arthropoda; class Insecta; order Trichoptera; family Phryganeidae; genus Agrypnia; species Agrypnia vestita. The sequence continues at coordinate 28,425 of JADDOH010006628.1, read as the reverse complement.
GCTTAACCGCTCGCGAACACATTCGCCCGCCCCACAATCACAAACGGCAAACGCAGCCGTCGCTTCCAATTTTCCACTCTCTATGCATAGCAATGTAACGTATAACCAGACGCGTCCAAGCTCTTCTAATTCGATTACTCTGTTACCTACTGCGGTAATATACGCTTTAAACGATTCCGGCAAAAGATTAAAAATCAGAGCATTGTTAGACAGTGGTTCTACAAGTCATTTTATTACAAAAAATTGTTGTGATCGCCTTAACCTGAATATTTTAAATTCTCCAGCAACAGTCAGAGGCATAGGGAACTCTGAAAAGCCAGTATTTGGCCTCGCTGATTTGACAATCTATTCGCGCTTTGATGCACGCTGCAGATTCAAAATAAACGCACGTGTAATCAGCACAATATCGGATAAAGTTCCAAACGCTTATGTGAACATTCACAAACTACAACATTTGCACGGCCTACCCTTAGCTGACGAAAATTTCCATACGCCCGCGGATATTGATCTTTTAATAGGCAATGAACTATTTCCTTTCTTGCTGGGAAACCAAAAGGTGATGTCATCCGACTCAAATGCAGTCGGGATACAAACCTCGTTTGGCTATGTCATCATGGGAAAAGCAGACTGTGTCGTGCAACCGATTGAACGCGCCCTACACGCAATAGTTGACGAACCTTCTTTAGAAAATTTAACGCAACGCTTTTGGGAATTGGAAAATGTACCGATTAGAAAACATTTAAGTCCTGATGACGCAGCTTGCGAACGAATATTCACCGAAACTTTCACACGCGATGCGACGGGACGTTATACTGTAGCATTACCATTTAAATGCGAACCAACGGAAATTGGTCGTACAGACACAATTGCTAAAATACGCTTTCTTCAATTGGAAAAACGGTTAGATTCTATTCCTGAACTACGCAAGGATTACAATGAAACCATTAAAGATTATATTGACAAGGGTTATATCAATGCGATTGATAACCTCGCACCCGGTCCATGCTATTATATGCCACATCATGCTGTTTATCGCCCGGAAAAATTAACTTCCCGCACGCGAATAGTCGTAAACGCTAGCTGTAAGTCAAGTTCGACTAAATCACTTAATGATCTGCTATATATTGGGTCAAATCTGCAAGTTAGCATCTTTGAGTTACTAATAAATCTTAGGCTCTTCCCGATTGCGCTCTCAGCAGACATCGAGAAGATGTATTTCCAAGTTAAATTGAAACCAGAACATCACCGATTTCAGCGTATATTATTCAGATTCCATCCTAGCGACCCGATCCAAACTTACGAGTTTAATCGCGTTTGCTTTGGGATTTCGAGTTCGCCATATCTGGCAATGCGCGTCATAAGGCAACTAGCAGCAGATGAACGCTCTCGCTGGCCCGCAGCTGCATGGGCAGCCAAAAAACACTTTTACATGGATGACTACATTTCTTCTGTCGATACGGTTGACAACGCTTACCAACTTCATCGCGATCTAGTCCAGTTATTCAAATCTGGTGGTTTCCACCTAGGTAAATGGGTCTCAAACAGTACCGAATTAATGGAAAAAATTCCCGCTGATCTCAAATTGCCGAAGCTCGTTCAATTTGATGAAGAGGCTTATACACAAATCGTAGGTCTCCGATGGAATCCTACCGATGACGCATTCCTATTCAAGATTAACGCCGATGTGTGTCAATCGGATAGATGCACCAAGCGCATAATTCTCTCCACAACTGCTAGACTCTTCGACCCTCTTTCTTTGTTAGGTCCAGTTACCACGTTATTAAAATTATTAGTTCAAGAGTGTTGGAAGCAAAATCTTGAGTGGGACGAAAATGCTCCAGCTTACATTGAAAGTCAGTGGCAACAGTTCAAGTCAGAACTTCATTTACTCGAAAAGTTAAAAATACCCCGTCACGTAGGTATTTCGCAGTCTTACTCAAACGTAGCACTCGTCGGTTTTGCCGATGCGAGTGAGAAGTGTTATGGCGCAGTGCTATACATTCGAGTAAACAACAAGGAAGATGAAGCACAAGTCACACTCTTATGCGCAAAGTCTAGAGTGGCTTCACCAAAATGTGTATCTCTTGCAAGGTTAGAACTCTGTGCGGCGCTTCTGCTTTCAAACCTAATAGCATGCGTACGAGATATCATTTGCGAACGCGTTCAGTTAAATAAAATCTTGGCATTTACAGACTCCACAGTTACTCTCTCGTGGATACGCGCCGCTCCTTATAAGTTTAAAACATTCGTTGCAAATCGAATCGCTGCCATAAATGAGAACCTATCGGCTGAACATTGGTTCCACGTGCCAGGTGTTCAAAATCCTGCGGATATAATATCCCGACCTGTTATGCCAAGTCAACTAATTGATAACAATTTTTATTACCACGGTCCCTCATGGCTTACCCGGCCGATGCAAGAGTGGCCTATACAATTCTCTGTTGCTGCTACAAGCTCAAACGAGGAGCTCTCCGAGTCAAAGACCGTGTCACTTCTTGTACCGTCTAATAGTGACGTGCAAGATAACGCTATATACAAATTGGCACAACGAATGTCAAGTTATCTAAAATTCTTACGCGCTTCGGTATATGTCCTACGCTTTTCAAACATCTTGAAAACACGCGGTTTTATTTCTGCAAACGATTTAGAACTAACAGAGAATTTCATAATTAAATGCATACAACGCCATCATTCCCTGAATACAGACTCTATAGCTTTACGCAAGTTGAACGCATACTTAGATGATGTTAAAATCATTCGCGTTGGTGGTCGACTTAACCAATCACAACTTAGTTCTACACAAAAGCATCCAATCGTTTTGCCTGCAAAAGACCACATTGTTCACTTAATTGCTGATTATTATCATACTAAAAATCTACACGCTGGAGCAAGTCTATTATTAGCCTTGCTGAGACAAAACTTCTGGATCCTTTCCGCACGCAACATGATTCGAAAACGCGTTAAAAATCTTGTTATTTTTTAACCTATCTTTAGTTCGCTAAACGCCATATTTTTTATTTATTTTCTTTCTTACGCTACGCTAAAACGCTACGCTAGAACGCTACGCTAAAACGCTATGCTTAAACGCTTCGCTAAAACGCTACGCTAAAACGCTACGCTAAAACGCTACGCTAAAACGCTACGCTAAAACGCTACGCTAAAACACTACGCTAAAACGCTACGCTGAAACACTACGTTAAAACGTTACGCTGAAACGCTACGCTAAAACGCTACGCTGAAACGCTACGATAAAACGCTACGCTAAAACGCTACACTAAAACGCTACGCTAAAACGCTACGCTATTTCGCTATGTTAAGTTCATTATTATTCTTATTTATTTTTTTTTATTTTTTTTTTCTTCTTTCTATCACTTGTTAATGAAGGCAAGCCTTCATCCCGGGCGGCATGTTAGCGCCATAAATTAATTTGTGAACTAGGAAAAAGGTATTCCTTCTCTCCCAGTCCCTACCCATTCCCGAAACCAAGCAAGTACTAGAGCCGCTCCACTTTTGAAAATCGAAGCCGCCACAAGACGGAAAAAACAGCTGCAATCGCAATAGAAAAAATGTCGAAACAGAAAAAGTGACCGCATAGTTTTCCGCTGTGAACTACCGCAAATTGAATCAAAGATTTAATTCTTTACGCGAGTGTTTTGCCTGGAAATTAACGGGAAACACCTCGCCGCTAGAGGTTTAGGAGATATAGAAGAGGCAAGAGGAGAAATAAAAAATCGAAGGAAGAAAGGTGAGTGCTTGCCTTGTTCCCAATTACCCATCACAATATCTCCCAACCACATATCATCCACTAACAAAATGTCAATTCAGCTTCATTTTCTGAACTAGAATGAAATCATCGAGACCTTTGTATAATTAATTACAAACCAAAGGCAAAAAACTTTTATATTTACCTCTACTATCATTTTCTTTGTCGCTTTTCCATCCATATTATTTTCATCTTTGTTCCATCCTTCTCCGGAAATAGTAACATGAAAAAGTGTGCTCTTCATGCTTTCTTCACTGGGCCCCTCGTGGCTTACAACTCCGAGCGTAAAAAACTTGGGATGCTTTAACAACAGACTTTTACCGCAAGAGTACCTTGCCAGGTAATTTATTACACTCCCCACACATATGGAAGCCAGCGCATTCCTCATGCTCGGGAAACCAAAGTAGGCATGAAACTGAGCTGGCCTCGCACCGTTCTCGTGAAAGAATCTTTGTGTGCGATTCACAACCGGACGATCGGCTCCCAAGAAAGGAACGTACCAGAAATTATCCGAACTGTTGTGATGAATGATAGATCTAAAAATAAACCATTATTAGAACAAAATTTGAACCAGCAATTTTAAAATTCACAAGTAGATAGTGGAAAAAATTAGGAGATAATGTAGATCTGTTTGTAGTATAGTGAATAGATTTGATCTCTAAGTAACGGTCAAATGGTGAATTTTTTTCCTCAAACAGTTACGGCTTTACATAGTATATCTGGTGAATATATAGGAGACTCTCGATTATCGGGGGGTAGAGTGCAAAAAACCCTGATAATATCTGCAAAAATAATTGTAATAATTACAAACGCATGATTCTAAATTCGTAAAAAATATACGTTCACACCTAGCTGTTCAGCACTAAAATACAATATTGAATGAATACCAAGTAGAATCCTCTTGGCAACCCCGGAAGAAAGATAGCCGGTGGCTCGCCCCAGATTTAGCTGGGAGAAGCAACAAAAAATTGTGTATAAAAACAGACTCATGCGGAAGGAGGGCAAGACAAGGGAATATGGAAGCACGTTGTCGAGTCTTTAGGCCCCCGACCCTAATAGGACAAGGAGATGAAGATAACGATGAACTTATAAAATAAGAAAATAAAATTACAAACCCTACAAATTTAAAATCTTCAAAACAGGGCGTTAATAAGTTGCGCAATAGCATTGATGCAAAATTTACGCATTATTAAAATGGTGGAAAAAAATACACACAACGGCACATAGTTAGGCACGAAAATATGATATTGAGCATATAAAATAATATTAGGTCCTTACATATGAAATTGGCGTTTTGCCGTACTGGCAAATTTGATCTCAAATATCTTCTCTTTGGTTAGGAATTCCAAATCCAAATTTATACAGCTATTTACTCATGTATTTGTGTTTTGAAAATTATAATTCATTTGTTTTTTCCTCAATTGTTTTTTTCTTTGCGTCACTCAGTTTACAAAATGAAAAACTTGAAATATCGCGTTATTTACGAGTACGAGTTCCACCGTGGCACCAGTGCTGCAGAAACGGCTCGAAGGATTAATGATGTGTATGGCGACGGTGCCGCAAAAGAAAACACAGTGCGTTTTTGGTTCCAACGTTTTCGTTCTGGAAATTTCGACCTGCAGAACAAGCCCCGTGGACGGCCGGAGACCAAAGTTGATAATGAAGAATTGAAGGCTATTGTGGAAGCGGATCCATCGCAAACCACATCCGAGTTAGCTGCAGGCTGCGGTGTTAGTGATAAAACTGTTTTAATCCACTTGAAGCAAATTGGTAAGGTGAAAAAGCTTGAAAGGTGGGTACCTCACGAATTGAGTGAAGCAAATCAACAAACGCGCGTTGACTGCTGCGTTGCATTACTCAACCGGCACAATAATGAAGGGATTTTAAATCGAATCATTACCTGTGATGAAAAGTGGATCCTGTACGATAATCGGAAGCGCTCATCGCAATGGCTGAACCCTGCCGAACCAGCCAAACCATGCCCCAAGCGAAAATTGACTCCAAAAAAGTTACTTGTGAGCGTTTGGTGGACTAGTGCTGGTGTCGTTCACTACAGCTTTCTTAAATCTGGCCAGACGATTACGGCAGATGTCTATTGTCAGCAACTGCAAACCATGATGGAAAAGCTAGCTGCTAAACAACCGAGGCTGGTTAATCGCTCTAGGCCACTGCTGCTTCATGATAACGCTAGACCACACACTGCACAACAGACGGCTACCAAATTAGAGGAGCTTCAATTGGAATGTCTAAGACATCCACCGTACTCTCCGGACCTTGCCCCAACAGATTACCATTTTTTTCGAAATTTGGATAACTTCTTGCAAAGGAAAAAATTCAACTCCGATGGGGCAGTCCAAACCGCCTTCAAAGATTTTATTGATTCCCGTCCGAATGGTTTTTTTAGTAAAGGGATCGATGAACTACCTATGAGATGGCAAAAGTGCATAGATAGCAATGGTACATACTTTGATTAAATAAATATATTATAATAAAAAAAAATCGGCTTTTTGTTCCTCCCATACCAAACGCCAATTTCATATGTATGGACCTAATATAATAAACAAGTAATTACAAAATACATCACTTTGGTGCAGATTTACAATAAAAATTAGACTTGCGATGTGCTCTCCCGCTTGTGTCAAAATAAATACGCTCTTGACTGGGATTCCAGAAATTTTGTGATTTGGTTTGTTCACAATTTTATAATTCTGTATATTCATAACTTCACGAGTTTTATATTTTATTTATGTAATATTATTTAGTTGATAGAAAAAACATTTTTTCATTTTACACAGGATTAACAAATATTTATTTTAAAATAAATGTATATCTTTTATTGCTTCGGTTAATGCGACCCCAGATAATCGGGAGTCTACTGTATTAGGAATATATTAATTTAGCTGTTACATGGAAACTTTAATAATAATCAAAGAGCTTGCATGAGAAAATGTATGAAAATGAAAGAGGCAAGAATGCGGTGCAGAAGAGTATAATATAATGTCTTGGTAGTAATTTGGTTAGTTTTTAATCTTTTTACATATTTTCTATATCTGTAAAAAAAATTTCTTATTACCAGGTGTATGCAATTACAATGGGTAAATGGCTAATGGGATTGCAACCCTCGTTGGGCAAGACTTATCTTCCCATACCAAGGGTTTCAGGTTTGATTTTTCTATGAGGTCACAATAATTGAGCTTCGGTTATAGTTTAAAAAAAAACATTCTAACTACACAATATAAAATTGTACAGAGATGTAAACTAATCACAGCGGAAGTATGTCCCCCCTCGCGTATATTTTAGACAAATTTATAATGTAGTTAAAACATTTATTCTTGCCTATTTATCCACTAGTAAACAAAACGTATTTCTTACAATAGATTATGCTTTTTTTAATTCATTCTAAATCGGACTCAAGTAAAAATATATTTTTGTAATAAAACGCGACTTATTTATACTAATACATATAATTTTAAAGGGTATTTAGTTTGCCCTTTTAATAATTGTTTCAAAATTAACAAGCTCGTAGTAATTTTTTTAAACAAGTCAAACCGTAGTGGAACCAGCCGTGGAAAAACACCGTGTGCCAAGAAATTTACATTAGTTCAGGTCTGTATATTTTGGTGGTCCGAGATTATAATAAATAATGATGGACCAAACTACGTTGGACGAGACTAAGAATTGGTGTGGATGCCTCAAAGATTTCAAGATGAAGATGATGTCTAAAACAATACACAAAATCAAGTGAAAATACATACATCTCTCATACATACATAAAATCTTCCACTTTTTTAAAATCAACGCACCTTTTAAACACGTCTTTCTGTTCTTAAATCCGTCTCCAAATTTTAACATTATATGGAGAGGTGGAATGATAGATGTGAGACATATAATAATATGGATGAAGACATTTCTTGAAAATACCTCTGTTGCAATCGAGGTAACAAATTGGGTAAACGTTTAGGGTACAGCTCTTTCCGAATCGTATTCAGTTCGGCGGCTTTAGAAATCCCATGCACCAGAGACTCCCAGGTGGCGTAGTTAAACGTAGCATTCCCACTATCCTTAGATCGAGATCCTGACATACGCATGTGTGTCTCAACTGAATTCACAATACCTTAAAAAAAAAAATTTTAGGATCTCAGACAGAAGACCATGTATTATTAAGTAATCGTACTTTTCAATAAATTATTTAATAAAGAGTACAGTGCATTCAGATCTTTGATAATAAGTTTTTATGTGTGAGTGCCTGTAAGCGAATTAAATATACAGATATACTTTGTGTGTGGTAGTTAGCGCGCCAATTGGGCTAGCCACGGCGAAGCACACTAATACACACGTCAGTCTGTTTCCGAGGGCGGAGGAGAGAGCATGTTAATTTTTGTTGCAAAATATACGGTGTTTAGCATCATTCATTTTTAATTACATTACAAGAAAAAAATTGTTCATGTTGTCAGTTTATTTATATATGACAAACAATTATTATCTTTGTCCATTTACTTAGAAAATAATGAAATTACAGTAAATTCTTGATATTGCATTTATGCGTCGCGTGGCTGACCCTTTATTCTGGGAAAATCCAGACTTTGTTAAAATGTGGGGCAAACGAGTGGTTATGTTACAATGAGAAATTTTAATAATGGTTAAAAACATCAATAAAATATAATATTTTTCACAATTACCAGTACTTTTTAGAATAGAATCTCCATTCACGAATAAGATAAAAAAAAATTGATGACAATTATAGATGTTCTTTACAACATTACCATTGAAATTTTGCTGCAGAAAAACAACTCCCAAATCAGCTGGAATACTGTCAAATCCACATGAGCTGATTACGTAAACTCCCGCCTTTTGTGCTGCGTCATCATACTTCAGCTGCATTTTCTCCATGAACTAAAAGTTTTGTTATTGTGTGAATTCCAGCAGTATCTTGTGAGATCAATTATAAAAAATAAAAATTTAACAAGTTAACAGAAAATTTTCTCGGCCTGAAATTTATAAAATAAGTGGAATGGGTAAATTTTTTGAATATATTTTAGTGTAAACATTCTAGAAGTCAATTTGAATGAAGACTGAGCAGAAACTTATAGAGTCTAGAAGTTTCTCAGTCTTCATTGTTTAGTCTTTGTTATGCTTTGTCTATATTCTAGACAAAGCATAACAAAGACTTGAAATCATCTTTTTCAAACTAAAAACTGTTGTATTTTCATTTTGTTTTACCTAATACATACTTTTGGAATTGAAACATTTTAACATGAGCACGATTATTGCATTTATATTAAAGGGTTACACCACCTTAACATTTTCAAAAAAAAGTTTTTATTTGTTTTGTGTATCTTGTTTATAGCTTGAATGTTCTTGTATCTAATCTTGTAGCTTATGTTCTAAAACTACTAAACCTTGTTGTTAAAATTTTGCACACATCTTACTAATAACATTATCTACGATGTTCGTTTGTGTGTGTGTGCATATACTTGCACATACATAAACACAAAAAAATCTAATCTTTTTCAATATGTTACATCATAGACAGCAAATTTTTTTTACAAAAAAATAATTAACTTTTTAATTTCACTTAAACCATGGCGACATGATTATCCTCAAAAACTGCGTGCGTCATGTGACAACACGTAACTCCGCCATTTTAAAATTTTAATGAAAATATTAACCAATACCATCACTAAAAATAACAAAATAAGGAATTTAAAGTATATTACCGCTGGCTCCCCACTGACGTCAACATGATGCGTCGCCGCCTCCACGCAAGCCTTTACAACGGGTTCACCGTAAAATCTATAAGGACCACAACAGTTGATCAGTACCTTGGCTTGTAAGGCCATGTTTCTGAGAGACTCTTCATCGCTAACATCAGCTATGATGACTTTCACATTTGTAAGGCTATCACCTGAAGCATAAAGAAAATGTGTATGTAAATTCGTGGACATGACGACTCAAACTGTCCTTATTTGTTGTTTCATTTGAAAAATGACAGACGGGTCATGGTGGTGTGAGTAAATATGATAGAATTGTAAATAATGAATTCTTAGAATGAGTACTAGGATGGGTAAATTTGAAAAAAAAAAGATTATAAAAAGTGACTGCGGGAAATAAAATGAATGGTGTTCTGAATGCAATTATCAATGATTGGAATTTGTATCGAAACGAGGCTGGTAATGAATTATAGAATTCTGATGCCAATTGTATGGAAATGAAGCCTGGAAATAGCAAAAGAAGAACAAAAGTACACCAAATGAAGTACAATAGAGTGGAGAATCAACAAATTAAAAGCAAAAAAAAGTAGAACTAATTGCAGCATAGTCGAAAAAATCTTAATTTAATCACCTGTGTACGTTAAAGGTTGAATAACTGTGGTTCAGACATGTGGAACAAGGTGAGAATGTTAAAAAAATGTATAAAGTGAGATTTGAAGACAACAGAAATAGAGATGGTCTGCGAAAGTTCTAGCATTATCAGATAAACCAGATGTTGGAGGATGAGGATGAAAGGTATGTAATGAAAATACGGTTACAGCCATTGTGAAATGTCTGAGATTATTAAAATTACTGTTAATATTTGAGAAATATCAGAATAAGGTAAAAATGGGCTAAACGATAATTATGATACTTTTCATAGGAATTCATCATGTGGAATAATCAACATTTACTCTCATGGGAAACCTTTCAGAGTGAGTATGTAACATAAAGAAACGTGTATATCTATATTAATATTCCCCTGTAAGTACATATTTATTGTGTGAAATTTAGAATTTTTATTTAGATAATTCATTTTATTCGAAATTAAAATAAAACTGTACAGAAAATAAAAGAGAAGCTCGTTGGCCTTGTGTTTAAGGCCTAGGGTACGATACGAGCAGTAGACCGTCAGAGCATTAATGCGCCATAGTGGTGAGGGGTGCCGTCCACGATATAACTAAGCTCACTACTCTGTCGTCAATGCGCCCCCCACTAAACTGGCGTATTGACGCTCACTGCTCGCATTGTACCCCAGACCTGATACTAAGCTAAATGCTTGTGCTATGAAAATAGGTATATGTATTTTAGGTTTAGTAGGTAATAACTTGCTGGTATACTAAAATGGAGCTCAAGCCAACGGATCATACGAATCACTAGGCAAGACTATTGCCTAACAAGTATTTAGCATAGTTTGAAAATAGTAAGAATTTTGATATGACATATTCCATATTCGCATCTCCATTGTTTATTTTTAAAAAATAAAAAAATATCACAGACAGAATATTTTTAATACTCTGTCCGATTTTCTAGTTATTGTTTCACACATCTGACTGAAAATATTAAATGTTAGATTTCTAAATTTATTAGTAGCACAACCATGATTATCTGAGGAAATGTGGACAGAGCCCACCTCGGCTAACAAGACAGTCGACCCATATACACAACCGTGGGAACTTACTACTTTTTAAAATAAATAAACAAAATGTCACTTACCGGTTTTATTTATTAAATCGTTTAAAACTTTATTCAGTTTTGTTTGCGATCTGCCAGCAATTCCCCAAGTAAGATCTTTTTCACTATATTTATTTATTCTATGCAATTCCTCAACAGCATATTTTCCTGTGAAACCGCTAGCTCCAAATATAATAATATCCAATCTCTCCGACATGTTGCTTGCCTGGGTTATCCTTCAATTTATTTTGAAATTTACTGAATTGTCTTAATGAATTTAAATTCAAAATTTAAACTCAAAACAAAATAAACATATAACTGAACATATTATAAAAGGTACATCCGTGTCAATCATCCCGAAGGTACATATTTTTAGTAAACAATTGTACCTATAAGATAAAAAAAACCGACTTTATGTCAAGTGTTGAACTTTGCACAGCGATTACCGTAATTCCATTAATTACATTTAATATAAACGTAGATATTAAGTACAAAATTATTATACAATTATTACAACATTTTGGCAAAAGAAAAATCTGTTTTACGTACCTACATATGAATATAATATAGTATAAATAATATAAATATATACATAATATAAATGTATAAATAATATAAATATACCCAATGATATAATAAACTTACAACTATTATAATACGTCAATGTATATACCTACTAATTAGTTTGCTGACATTTGCTGAAGTTGTTGACGTTGATGACACGAGTGATAAAGCTGTTTTCGCAGTATCTTTTTATACAATAACATTCAAGGAAGTCTTCTTGCGAGTAATTTTAGTCTGTCGATGAGATAATTCAAATGAACAGTTTTCGATGACGCTTCAGATCTGCATTGATTTCCGCGCTTTTGACTTTCCGATTAAAAATAAGTAATGGCATAGCTTTCAACCGTATCTCTTGTATCTCTGTGAATTTCCATCCATATTGCATTTATATTTTTCTATCAGACGAAACAAGCAATGAAAGTTATTTTCGATCATTTTGTCAAGTCGCCGGTCGCCGATTTCGGTTTCAGGTTTCGGATCAATTATTGGAGGCCGTTGGTAATCTGGCAAATAATAGATAAGAGCATTAGAATTTACAACAGTAGGTACTAATATAGGTGATGGCGGTGGTCGACAGTATACATTGCTCTCATTTCTCATTGTTGATTGTTGTTGATAACGTTGATTGTTGACATTTGTTGATTTGTTGTCTCGGGTCCCGGTGATTTTAACCGGTTACGACAGATACCACCGATTCGGTATCGAGTCATCAAAATACCCGGTTATTTGTAGCCGGCAATAGGGATGGTAAATGAAAAAAAATATCGATATATATCGAATCAATATTTTAAAAAAGTATCGAAAATAATCGATATTTATATCGAGAAAAATATATTGATTTATCGATATTATTTTTTCCAAAAATGTAACAAAAGTAAGGAAAAAAGTTTTTGGTGACCAAAAAAAAGGTTGCCATCGAAAAAGAAAACCGTTCGCTGAAAAAAACATCGAAAAACATACCAATTTGATACTCGAAAAAAATATCGATATTTGATATATCGCGAAAAAAGATCGACGGTAAATATCGATATTAAAAAAAAATCGATATTTTTTACCCACCCCTAGCCGGCAAACATCGTGAACAATTTTTGGCGCAGTTGGGGAAAGTTTGCGCATGTAAACTCCATACTATAATAGCCAGCAAACATCTTGAACAATGGCTTCAGCTACGCAGAAGACAAATTTTAGGTCTCAGGCATAATATAATAGTTTCAGGGGTGAATTAGTATGGAGTGTACATTGTACATGCACAAAATTTCCCCCACTACGCCGGAAATTGTTCACGGTTTTTGGCGGCTACTGTACCTCACCCACAGAATATAGACCAAAAAACCTCACCCCTGAGACTCAAAATTTGTTTTCTGCGCGGCTGTTCAAGATGTTTGCCGGGTACTGTACCAACACTTCCACAGAATCGATCGAGATCACAGCTAGGGAATGCAATCCCGATCCCGAGAGATCTCGAGGCATTTTACGAGATCAATCCTGAACCGAAAAATCGGACGAGATTATCGGGATTGATCAGCATTTTTTATGTTTTGTATGTTTAATTGTATGTATATACAGATTTTAGTACTTAAAACTTTTGTTCATGTCACATTCAAATAATGAAAATAGCTCTAAATAATATTTGGTGTATTTACTTCCTTTCTTTTAACTCGTGGCGTCTACTTGCTTGTTTTCTTGACGAAAAAACTTTGGATCGTTTTTAACCCTTTTCCCGTGATCCAATCAAGCTGAAACTTTGCAAGCAGACTCGTGACGACGATCAAAAAGATCTATCAAGTTTTCGTTAAAAAAAAATAATAATTTTGGATTTTTAGAAATTTTAATGGTTTTTTCAAATTGGAATCATTACAAAAGTTTGATTACTACTAACGGCGCCGGCGGCCCGATAACGTCACGGAATATTTAAAATTTGAATTACTCTGTCGGTAAGTATAATAGGTACTTCAATACGAATTTCGAAAATTTATGACAATTTGTTCACAGATGACAGCACACTTCGGTTTTTTGGAAAGAAATCAAATAATAAAGAGATATTTTTAGAGATTTTTGACATAGATAATTTGTCTAGACATATTTCATTTTCAGTCAATCAATTATTTAATTACATGATGGTAAACTTAATTTACAAAGAAAGGGAGTGTAATAAAAAACTTAGTTTTTATGGGTTACTTTTTTATCCATCTAAAATAGTAATAAAAACTACTACTAGTTATATTAATAGTTTTTACTCTACTACATTGACTGATTGATGCTTGGAAAAACGCCTACAAAAACTTTAATGCAATGATTGATAATGAACATTTGATTAAAATTGCTAATATAAAAATGCAAGGCATTGTTGTTAATTGCTATCCAGCTCTATAAACAAACAAAAAAAACAAAAGTATTCGGGATCCCGATCCGCAGGGATCCCGCGGTATTGGAAATTCTAACCTCGAGGGTTCCCGAAAGGGCAATCCCGACTCGGGATTGCATTCCCTAATCACAGCATGCATGAATATCGGATCATTTGTTTAGTAACTGATGGAACCGGTTCCAGCTTTCAAAATATTGTATACTATACCCACTATACAGGTGTCTCATAGCTAGTAGCAAAAATGATTTAGTCGAAAATGTTCAAGCGATATCAAAGTTTGCGTTTTTTTTCAATATATCTGACTTATTTTTGGCAAAAAGTTGAACTATCGTTAGGTACGGTAACTTATATAGATTATGAAAAATTCATTCGCTTCAATACAACTCAAATAAAATTATAAAATTTTTGCAAAAACTGAAAATAAATAATTGCAAAAAATAAAGCAGAAATATTGAAAAAATGCTAACTTTGATATTGATAACAGTTGGTTACGAACGTATATGAACATTTTTGACGCATTATCAAGGCAGGAATTCACCTGAAAAGTTTTTGCTACTAGCTATGAGACATCCTGTATACCTAATTCAAATTAGTGATCCAGATTTTTGTTTCGAGTGATAAAATAAATATAACTCTTTGAAAACCTAATTTTACGAGTCCATGCAGATTGCCGCACACAAAACAATGGAAGTTGGCCTTCAGCTCCATCAGCAATAAAAATGATGTCTTCCTCGAAGTAATAATTAATGGCTGTTTCTTTTACTTTTAACTTGCATACAATACATTCGGCCGTATTCTGAAAATAATAAGATGGTTATTTGTGATTGTTACCCCAACACTCAAAAATAGAGAACCGTCAATTTAGACATCTGTCAAATGTCAATATTTCTATCATTATGACGAAAATATTGGTTTTAATTTTATATTATTTAAACTCTTTGGTTGAAGAAATTAATATATAATGTGAAGCAAACTAATGTCTACAATTTTCAATATAATATTAATAATTATTTTATATTATATAATATTCATCAAAAACTTGTATTTTAGACGGAACTCCAGATTGCAATCGTCGGTTTGCGTGATAATATAAATATCGCTCTTACATCAAATAAACAGGTCTTTTGAACACTCAGACATCGTGGAGGTCCGACATTACAATCCATGTTCGTGTAACAAAACATTATTATTATTATTATTAGGTGTTATCAGACAGGCAGCTATGCTGATATGTCTGATCTCACAAAATTGTTCACTTGTTCAGTTTGTCAAGTACATTATTTAACACATTCACACTTTGTGCAACAACAAATTCTTGTGGCAGACCATTCCACGCATCCACAGCTCTATTGGACAAGAAATGCTTTCAAAGATTCTGTCTTATACTGTGTTTATTTAGATTCAAACTATTACCTTTATGTTAGTATTTTGGTTGAGGAACATCAGCTTCAGTTTAGGGCAGTCATAGTGATCGTTAAGTATTTTATAGGCTTCTATGAGATCCCCTCTCTTTCTCCGATTCTCGAGAGTGAGATCCAACACACCTACATATATATACCAACCGGTTTCAGAACCATAGTTCTTTCTTCAGGATAAACTAAACATTATAAAATATGGGCAATAATATTTTTTTATTATTGTTTTTATTATTATTATTTTTATTATAAATATGTGTGTATCTGCCGTAGGACGTTATTTTCAACATTATTTCATTGTCTATGTTGAGTGTTTTTTAAAATTATTAATATGTCTTATTTCAATTTTACACAATATGTATTTTTTGACTATGTACACGACATAAACATTACTTGTATTAAATATATGTAGTTATTATCAATATCTCCGTATGTGTCTCTTTAATTAAAATAATAAAAAATAGTATGTATCAGGTATTTGAGTGGACCGGTGACTGGTAAAACACTTTTTTTTACATTTCATGATATAAAAAATTTCGAAACAAAAGAAAAATATTTTTCTTACTTCCCTATAAAAGTCAGACTCAGAGGAGTACAGGTATAAATGAATGAGAAAAAAGTTTGCTAAATTATACAAATTTGCAGGTATAAAGTATATATATATATATATATATTATATATATATATATATATATATAGATATATATTATATATATATATATATATGAAGGATTATTTTCTAGGATAACCCGCGTATTGTAGTCTTGAGAAAGACTGTTATATTGTACCCAACGTTTCGGACAGATAGCACTGGCCATTTTCAAAGGGATTTTGCGCCTTGTATTTCGAGTTCTGTTTTGAATTGATGGCAAGCACACCCGTTCACTCCAGAAGTCGAGATCCAAGTGAAGCCTAATGCGAGGCTAATTGCTGAGTTTACTTTGTGATCTGGTAATTCTTCTATTATTGTTGGAAATTCCGTTATTGTTAGTTATATTAATATGGTCATTTACTGCCTCTGTACTTGGAATCGGGTTATAACAGTCTTTCTCAAGACTACAATACGCGGGTTATCCTAGAAAATAATCCTTCATCTTTTACCCGCGAAAATCTTAATATAACATATATATATATATATATATATATATATATATATATATAAATATATAAAGCATTTTTCTAAATAATGCAAAATGAAATTTAATTTTAAGCTTTATTCAATACTGTGAAATTTTATTACTATTAATATTTGTTGTAAATGTTGTTGTATGTGCGATGTTATATAATAGCGATAAGGAAATTATTGTTATGCTATGATATAACCGCGTTAATTTGTGCCGCTCCGAATCGCTTTATTCTAGGAATTCCGTCCTTAAGTTGACATTTTTTGTTTGGGCCAGCAAAACAGATGCGAACGAAAGACGCATTCCTGTTTGGCGGCGTTAAAAAAATTATATTATTGCCCTAGAATATGATTATTATTTTAGAATAAGATAATGTTATTTTAGAATAAGATTTGTTAGTAAATACTATTTCGTAACTAGGATTAGGTATGATAACGCAAGCAGTAATTTACGAACATTGCCGGGTATAATGGTTTTCGCGCCGAAAATATTTCCGCGCGAATATTTCGGACGTATCCAACCACCGCGCGGGTTGTGAGTATGGTGAAGGGGTGCGCGGGGAGAGGCTCCCTGGGCAGCTAGAAGAGAGGTCGGTGTGGCAAGCCCGAATCAGTTCGCTCCGACCTCCCTCCCGGCGAGGGTGAGTGCCAGCATCGGGACGCCACCCGCAGAGAAGAAGACGCGGCGACGAGGATGGCCGCCTTGCCTCGGATGGCGCCGGTCCTCCACGAGGAGTTCCAGGAGGGAGACCAGACCCTCCCGATGACGCGGATCCAGCGACGGCGCGGATGCAGCGGCGCGGCGGGACAGCGCGCGTGGCCTGGAACGAGAACCGCGGCGGCCAGATGGCCCCCAGCCGACCGCGGAACCGCGGAGCCAGCGGCGAACGCGTGGGCGCGAGCGCTCGCCCCCCGCGGCCTCCAGAAGTGATACGACGAGTGTTTGTGAACGATATGTTTTTTTTTGTGGCGATAAGTGACAAAGACACGATAAACTATGTAAATCAGGACTGCTTGCGTTTAGGCTAGGATTAGTTTTAGGCTAATGATATTTTTTTTAGTTGATAAGTCTAAAGATAAGAATTGTGTTTAATTCAATAAATTGTGTAAATATGAAACGAGCCGTGGTGCGTTGTTTTTAAATTTCCCGCTCCCCCTCCCTTGGCAAGTGCATTTTAATCTTGATATAGAAAGGACGCGAAGCGTCTCGCGGCTATCAATCCTGATTGATTGATACGCGTTCATATCAGCTATAATCCTCTAAATGCATCCTGAGAATAGGGGGAATTCACATATTCGAAGTAGGTTTCAGATCAGACGAAGAGGAGAAATGTTTGTTATATGTACACCAATGTATAGTCCGTCCAACTTATCTGGAGAATAAAGGAGGGCGTCCCAATCGTTGTGGTACTGCCCATAGTGTAAAAATTATCTAATTTGTAGGGAATTTTATGCAAATTCGTTTTTTCTTAAACAAGTTATTAAGCAGTATACGACACGATAAAAAACAAAAAATGTAAACTAACGTACAAATAAATTTATCAAAATATACATTCGTAAAATACACAACGTCACAAAATGGCGTTTTTTCAAAATCAAAGAAAAATACCATTTTCAGGAAAAAAACCAAACAATAATAATTCTTTTAGGCTGGCGCCACATTACGCAGATCTTCCGCCGCGTTTTTTCCGTTGCGCCAAATCGGCAAAGCAAATAGATCGACCGATCATCCGCGTAGTGTGTTTAATAAGCGCATATTGTATGGAAAGAAATGTAGCGATGTTCCACGACAGAAGAGACGCGGAGGAAGATCCGCGCAGTGTGGCGCCGGTTTTATTCGGTGTCTCATACCTAATGATCATGACCACCATGTTTAACTCAGTAACACCTAAGGATATCAATCGGTTTAGGGCCGTTGTATCAACTTGGTTTATAGTAATCTTTCGTTCAAAGCATAGATATTTTGCATTTTCCACCGATCAAACAACTTGCTATAAAGTAAGTTGTTTGATCGAACTTGCTATAAAGTAAAGTGAACTATTGCTATAAAGTAAGTTGATGCAACCAGTCTTTAATGTGCATAAATAAAAAAGTTTATTTTCGAAAAAAGATGTTTACACAAATGAACTCGTTAATGAATTTTGTAATAAAAAGTATAAATAATAAAAATTCTATGTAAAAAATTATCGAATAAAATATGTTCTAAAACTTTTCTCATCTTACGGCTTCTAATTCAATCTAAATCAATCCACTTATCCTTGTTCTTTTTTTCCGTAGATATTTTAATGCCCTTTTCCACGGCCACTTTACCTTCTTTAACTATTTTGTAAATTGCCGATTCAGAAATACCCGAAGAAATTGTATAACAGTAAATAAAAAACTAAGTATGGGAAAATCATTATAATTGCATGGCAGCATTAACCTGAAGTGGCGGCAATAAGTCTATGAACAAAATCAAACTGTATAATTGGGGCTTTTAGACGTTGTTCCTCTTCAAAAAACGTGTGCATTTTCAAGATTATTTCCCGAACACCGCTTTTAATGCTTTTAGCGCTTTTTGGCATGGTGACAATCTAAAATGTTCTTAAAAAACTATCGAAACAGTCGTGAACCTCTCTGTGAACAAAGTCTGTCAAAGGTCTGTCAGCTGTAGATAATCCAATATGGCGTCGTTAGTTCCAAATTTGGCCATTCTTCAGATAAGTTAGACGGACTATACACCTACTTGTATACTGGCCATTTTGAATTTGACGTTTACAGAAAAATCTTTTCTACGATTTTTCTATGCCTTACAAATGTCAAAGGGAAATATACCATATTATACTGACACATATATATTAGAGGAGACATATGCCAGTTTTAGGTTATGCGGTGTCATAATTTATTTTGTTAAGTCTTAATTGTTATTCCAAAAATTATTATTATTTTATTTACGTCAATCAAATTCACTATGGCATCGGAGTTGGCGGAAAAAATTCTGCTTTGGTTGGATACAAATGGAGACGTGGACACATTACATCTTGCGTCAGATTTTGGCGAGGACCATCAGAAAGTGGTCGGAGCTGTGAAAAGCCTGCAATCTCTGGGTGATTTGATTACTTCGGAAACCGTCACCAGCAAGAAGTGGGTGTTGAGCGCAGAAGGAAAAGAAGTTTCTGCCCACGGAAGTCATGAAGCCCTTGTATACAACGCTGTTCCACCCGAAGGGATCGCCCAGGCGACCATCATGAAGGTTCGTTTTGTGTTTTTATGTATATGCGATATTAATACATTTCTGCTGTAATTTCCTACCGACAGTGCAAGCAAATTTGTATCTTCCTTTATATTCTGAAACATGACGGGGTCTGTCACACCACTCTATTAATACAAACATATCTTGAAACGCATCACAACCTTTTCAAAAAAATGATCTATTGTATATGAATACACATGAAATTTTTTTCATGTTTTATTGTCACTTAGAAGGGTTGTTTCAAGTTGGATTAAAGTAAGCATTTGCGTAAAGCATAGATATTTGCGAAAACGGATTGTCTGATTGGTGGAGAACGCAAAAATCTATGCTTTAAACGAAAGCTTACATTGATCCAACTCGAAACAACCGGGCCTTAGGGGTGCAATTTTTACAACATCTAACTTGCAAGAATAGACTTTCACAGTAACAGTTTAGATTTTTATATTACTTACTAGGTGCCCTGATTTAAGTTTATGGAAACCCTGAACCATTTTTTTTTATTAAATAGAGATGCGTACACGGAATGCATGTCACATCAATATTCTTACTATTTTCAAACTAAGCTAAATGCTTGTGCTACGAAAATAGGACTAACTTGCTGGTCTGGAGTGAGATTCGAACCCGCGACCTTCGGATCACGAGGCGAGAGTCCTAGCCACAAGACCATCAAGCATTTACCCATCATGTTCTAAGATATCTTTATTTTCCAGAATGTTCCAAACGCAAAGGTGGGATTTAGCAAGGCCATGTCTGCCGGTTGGATCATGGTTGACAAAAGCGGTGGAGCGCCACTGGTGAAACGGAAGGTGGAGTCGATCACCGATACTGTCCAGGAACACCTCAAGGCTATTGACAAGGAATTAAATGAAAGCATTCCCGACAATGTGAGGAATGATTATAAGAAAAGAAAATTACTGCAAGAGGTGACCATTAAGAGCTTTTTGCTAAGTAAGGGACCGGAATTCACGACAACTGTGATGAAGCTGGAAACAGATCTCACAACTGAGATGATATCGAATGGTTCATGGAAGGATCTCAAATTCAAAGCGTATAATTTTGATGCCTTAGGTAAACACAACAGCTTTCACTTTTGCATATCAGAGATTTGAGATTAATTTATGATTAATGTGCCTAATCTAATTTGTGTATCCGAAAAGTTTTCCAGATCCGCTGGTTTTTTGAGACTTACTCGCTTCTTATTTTTAATTTTGAGAATCTTCAGGACGAATAAATCACGATCTGGTTCTATTGCAGCAGCTTTTGTGACCAGACAAACCGTTTCCGCCTATATCTGCCGTGTTTTTTTAATGTTAATATTTCCATCACTATGACAATCTTACTTACTTAAAATTGTTTTACACATTAATTTGTATTACTTCCAGGTGCTTCTCTTGAACCTGGCCACTTGCATCCGCTCCTAAACGTTCGCAGTGAGTTCCGTCAGATATTTTTGGAGATGGGCTTCACAGAGATGCCGACAAACAATTATGTGGAAAGCTCTTTCTGGAATTTTGATGCATTGTTCCAACCGCAACAGCACCCGGCGAGAGACGCCCATGACACATTCTTTGTTTCTGATCCGGCATTCTCCACGGAATTCCCTTTAGAATATTTGGAAAGAGTCAAAAAAGTTCACAGCGATGGTGGATATGGTTCACAAGCAAGTTTAAACTTTTATATATTATCTTTAAATATTATTTTCAATTTTCAATTCAATTTTCAATTTCAATTCAATTTATTTCATGATAATATGTACATGACAAACAAAATGTTTAAGGCATACATATTAGGAAGTACATATAACAAAAATGAAAATATTTAATAAATTAAAAATAACATAAAACCTGGTCAAAGGTGTAGGAGAATCCCGCTTCGGAAAACCCCCTCAGACACATGGAATATATCAATACCCAAAGCGATTTTGTTCAGCATAGCTGTGGCTCTTCCAACAGGCATAACCATCGGCAGGTTGGTCCTGTATATTGGAATGTAAAACAATCTATGCTGACGATGTCTAGTATAATTATCAGGAACATACAAACCAATGCTCTGCATAATTTGAGGATTATCGATCATACCGCGCAACAATCGATAAAAATGTGTAATCAAATACACATTCCTTCTAGTCTCTAAACTATTGTAGCCAAGCATACCCTGGAGAAACTCGGTTGGGTAAAGCCAAGGATAATGCCCGTACTCTCTCATGTAGAGATATCTCAGAAACTTCTTTTGGACTTTCTCCACCATAAGAGAGTACTTGCCCTCATGTGGCCCCCAGATCATCGAGCCACTCTCGAGTCTACTCCGCACCAAGGAGTTGTAAAGAGTTCTGAGTACGCGGGTATTCTCGAAAACCCTGGCAGTACGCAGAACAAATCCTAACATTCTCAAAGCATTACCACTGATCGTCTCTATGTGATCGTGAAATGTTAGGTTGCTTACAAATCTAACACCTAGATCTTTAACATTTGATGTTCTTGTCAGATTTTGATCGTTCATTTTGTAGCGAAAAAATAGAGTTTTTTGGGCCCTAGTGAAGGATGTAACCGAACACTTGGAAACATTAAACAACAGTTTATTTCGTCTTCCCCATTCACATATATTTGATATATCTGCTTGGAGAAGACGAAAATCGTCCAAAGTTGATACCTTTAAGAAAAGCTTTAAGTCATCCGCAAATAACAGAAAGCGCGAGTTTAAGATTACATTTTTTATATTATTAATAAAAATCGAAAACAACAATGGACCCAGGTTAGATCCTTGTGGGACACCCGAGAAGGTAAAGAAGCACTCTGACGCGAATAGGCCGTAGGAGACGTATTGGTTCCTATTTTGGAGGTAGCTCGACATTAATTTTAGCATACCATCCGAGAAACCAATCTCATACAACCTTTTCAATAAGACATCATGGTTGACTGTATCAAAGGCTTTGGCGAAGTCATTATATGAACAGTCTACCTGATGTCCCGCGTCCAGAGCTTCCGTGACGTAATTTGTGAAGACCATCAGATTTGTCTCAACCGAGCGGCCTTTCCTAAATCCATGTTGTTCATCAATTATAAATGGCTCTACTCGGGAAGCGACGGTTCTACTTATTATGATTTCAAATACCTTAGCTGGGGCAGAGAGAACAGCTACAGGTCTATAATTTTCTACGGACGACTTAGAGCCACTCTTATGTATGGGAGTAACTTTTGAAGTCTTCCATGTTTCCGGGAAGATCCCTGTATTAATGGATATTATCTTATATATTGTCCTAAATGACTATCCATTAGGGTCATTCTGACCTGTCGATAGTCTTTAAATTAAAAAAATTAAAATATACAGTAAAATCTCTGATAATTTGTTATTCGCTGTAATTTGAAATTTTTAGAACTCAAGTCCCAAAATGATATTTTCATAGTTGACTTACCCTGATAAGTTGTAATTTGAAATAATTTTTAGACCCTTGCATCATAAATCAATTAATTTTAAGTCACATAATTCGACAACTTTTTAAACAAGTTATGAAATACCACCCACTCTTGTGGGGTATTATGTGGTTTATGTATTTGGCAATGCGGTAATCCACTTTATAAACATATTGTCACAATCCCTAAAATTAGGGAATCTATACGTGCTTTCTTCAGTTGACTGCCTGATGTGTGCGGATTGTTACTTGAACGTGTTCAAAATTATTTATTGTTTTTTTAAATTCCTTAATTGATGAAGCCTTCCATAAATTCAAAGATAAAATTGTACATTTTTGATTACGGCCATCCAAACGTGACGAAACGGAAAAATAATTAATAGAAATAATAAGTTAGTATAGTAAACATGTCAATATACGTTACTTAATAATAGAAATTTTGCGATCTTTGCATTAGCTTAATAAATACATATTGTTTTTTAAAATTACATCTTGAAATATGCAAATATGTATATATGTATATGTTTTTCATATTTCATTTCTTTTTTCGTATTCATATTTCGTTTTTCATTACTTTTGGGTCCCTTGAATTTCAAATTAAGAAGATTCTACTGTAATAAGAACTTTGCATTTCAGACATCTTAATATGTATGTGGATGTCAAAATTTCAGACCTGAGAGTGGCACATAAAGTTGAATTGCCTGAATTCTATATTCAGTAAGCAGTAAGGTGGTTGACCCAAAAGTGTCAAACTCTTTAAACTTGGAACTTTATCATTATGTACCTACTTAAGGCCCCAGATCACTGTGCGCGTGCGATATGAGGGTGTATTTTTCGTAATTATTTTCAAGCAAACGATACATGGAATTTTTCTATTTATTACTCATAGTATATATATATATATACATATTGAAGACTGCATACTAATACTCAAATCTAAAGTATAGTTTTCGGCGTACGCTGCTTCCAAGAGGACACTCTGACGAATTTGCCACTGGGTGGTTGACAGCTATTAAGCCATAGGGTACAACCGAAAAATGAAATAAAAATATATTCAGAAACTAGACATATAGGTCTATAGCATCACATGGGGGAATTTCGATATCTAAAAAAAATATGGCGGACTAGCGAATTTTATTTTCATTTTTTTATAGAAAATTTTCATCATTTAGTAAAAAAAAAATAGAAGGGGGCCCTTTATAAAAAAATCCCTACGTGGTGTCATAGAGACTGGATTTTCAAACAGTTTATGACTTGGCGCATGCAAATCGGATGTATATATATAAAGTTTTTCTGATATGCTGTCAACCATGTTGAATAATGTACTTTTGAGAAAAACGCATTCAAAGTTTTGCTGAAGGATAATTCAACATACAAACAAAAATTTTTAAACCGCTGTATCTCCGTTAATTTTACAAATTTCTTTAAAATATTTGGTGAGAGCATTCTTAACAAATGCATCTTTCAAAAAATGAAAAAGAAAAAATGACGAAAAATATTTTTTCACAGTGGTCTGGGGCCTCAGGCGTGTATTATAGCCGGTCCATATTTGTAATTGTCTGATATTAATATAATTTTTTTGTTTTTAATGTTTTTGGTATTGTAAATGTAACTTTCACCAAAATAATAGTGTATATATTTAGTTTTTACTAACAAATCTTAACTTATTTTAGGGTTATGGGTATGACTGGAAGATTGAGGAAGCACAAAAAAATCTTCTACGCACCCACACCACAGCTGTCAGTGCGAGGATGCTATATGCTTTGGCACAGTTAGATGAGTTCACCCCGCAGAAATACTTCAGTATAGATAAGGTACTTTGTTGCTTATTGTCAATGTGGCGTATACGCCGTACACTTTACTAGTTGTCCAAACATACAATTTTATTTCATTTGCTTTTTGTACGACGACTATCCTCAATTAATGAGCGGCATATTATTATTTTGTGGTATGTACAATCTGATTTTTATCAAGGGTATAAATGACATGTATATATTAATGAATGATATATATATATTATTAATGTATACGTATCAGAAAGGTAGCTTATTCCAGGGGTAATGATTAATTGCCTCTAATCTGAATCTATCATTTGTTAAGTATTCAGCTTGATTTAATAAAGAGTAAATAAGTGATCTCACAAGGTAGGATGAGTGAAAGAATACTTACTCAGTAAAGTTAGGCTATGGAATGGGATTTGAAATACATATCGAGGATAGAAAGCCAAAAGGGCGTTAGTGATTATTTCAAACATTACAAGAGAGCAAAAGAAAGTCAAGTTTGTCAATGTTTTTTTGTGTTTTGGATAAACAAATATGGAAATCGTAAAATAATAAAATAAAAAATAATAAAAGTAATATTGACAAAACAATCTTTTGCTCTCCTGTAATGTTCAAAATAATCCCTTTTGGGTTTCTGCCCTCAATGTAATGAAGATACGCACAGGATATGTGAGAGTTATTGCTAACGGGAGTACCGTCATACGAGCTGGACGGGCATGAGAAGCCACGGTCCATTCATGTGACATTGGGTGTAATGGACATCATAGTGAAAGTTTGGCTTGGACCCCTATAGATGCCGCCCTATCTTCACCACACTGCAGCCCTTGTCTGATAACAAAAATGTTTTATAGTAGCTAATTATTATAATATGTGTATTATTATTATCCTTTCACGGCCACATAAATACTTTTTTTTTAAATAGAGATGTGAATGCAGAATACGTGTCATATCAATATTCTTACTATTTTCAAACTAAGCCTAACGCTTGTGCTATGAAAATAGGACTAACTTGCTGGTCTGAGCCCGTGAACTTTGGATCACGAGGCGAGAGTCCTAACCACAAGACCAACAAGCTACTCACTTTAGACATACTTAATACATAAAAACAATATCTTTAACTTATTATGTTTTAAAAAAAATATATCCAATTGATATTTTTGTATTTATAAGGTATTCAGGAATGAAACCCTTGATGCGACACATCTGGCTGAGTTTCACCAGGTGGAAGGGGTGATAGCAGACAGGGGCCTAAGCCTTGCGGACCTCATTGAAACACTCCACGACTTCTTCAGCCGACTCGGGTTTAATAAGATGCAATTCAAGCCAGCGTACAACCCGTACACTGAACCCAGCATGGAGATATTCTGTTACCACGAAGGTATGTCAAACTTATCAATACTATAATAATGTAACACAATTTTTTTGGTTCTATAATTAAATTTTTTCTATATAAATTTTTCAAAATAAACTTTTTAAATTTTAACAACTTTACTAAGGCCCGGTTGTATCAAGTTGGATTAACGTAAAATTCATTTAAAGCATAGATTTTTGCATTCTTCATCAATCAACCAACCTGTTTTGGAGGAAAATTTTCAGATTTGACAGTATTCAGTTGACCGTCGATATGCCTACCTATACCCAATGTCGAATGTATAAAAAAATATTTCCAAGAACATTGTCTAGCTAGTTTCCTATCATATCAATGCACCTGTGTATGATGTACATGGTCGTAAAACTTTTTGACATTGACATCTTCACCTGCAAAAATAAATGATGTAAAACAAAAGGAAATGCAAAGTATTTAGAGGATTTTAAAAGTTGAAAGTAGTTTTTAACAATCCTTGCCTCCCCTTTCCAAGTGGTGCCACTGACTTCGTGTCCCACTAGCTGGTACTAAAAAAATAACTTTTTTAAAAAAAAAATTAAAATTAATTTTAACGAAATTTGACCCACTTTTCAAAAAAGTTTGCCGTCACTGCCCTAGTAGGTACCTATATAGGGTAATTTTAAATTTTCATAATTTACTTTACATTAAGGTCAATTATATTATTTTGTTTCAGGCTTAGGAAAATGGATTGAGGTAGGCAATTCCGGAGTATTCCGACCAGAGATGCTTCTACCGATGGGTTTGCCTGAAGACGTTAACGTTATTGCATGGGGGCTATCACTCGAGAGGCCGACAATGATCAAATATGGCTACAATAATATTAGGGACCTTGTGGGACCTAAAGTGGATCTGCAGATGGTTGAGAATAGTCCTCTGTGCCGATTAGACAAGGACTAATTTTCTCTTTATCCCTAAGATCCAGTTGAAGATATGAATTACTTAATTATTTCTTATTTATTTAATTATTTCTTGAATAAAGTTCCAAAAGTATATTACATTAGCATATTTTTTATTAAATTAATTCAGTAAAACCTCTTTAATTCGAACCCTGATAATTCAAAATATGACAGAATTTGAGTTTTTTAAAGCTCACAAGATCCAAAATATTGATTTCATAGTTGATTAAGGGCCGGTTGTATCAACTTGTATTACAGTAATCTTTCATAAAAATCTATGGTTTTTTAAAAGATTTGAAGATTTAAAAATGGGTTGTGTGATTGGTGGAAAACGCAAGAATCAATAGTTTAAACGAAAGGTTATTATAATCCAAGTTGACCCACAAATGAAGTCGTTATGGTTCGGATGAATAAAGAAAAATAAATTATTATAACAATAAAAATCCGAAAACTTCAATATCTCAGACATGTGATGAGACATCCACAGAAGTACGAGATCTTGCATCTCATAATGCAGGGAAAGATTGCGGGAAGTAACAAAATTGATAATGCTAACCTCGTATGTGAAAACATCCTTTATGTGTCTCAATCTTCACCGCTCTTTGATAATTGCCAAAAAATGGATATTAGCAGCCGCCACTCATCAGTAATTTTATTTTATTTGTTTATTTCTATTTAAATTGAATATAAAAATTTTGGTTGGACTGTGCCTGTCTCACTAGAAATATCTGTGTTGAGACAGGCATAGTTTACAATACTATGTAGATATGTAGTAAAATAATTATTTGTATTCGATGAAGTATTATATATCAAAGTAACATAATAAAAAATATGTCATACATGAGGTTATAGTGTATGTTAGTATGTTTGGGTAAGTGTGCCTATTTTATCTCTCCCCTTGTTTCGGATTCACTGTTTTATTTTGTATTTTATGTTAGGGTTGTAAATTGTGGTTAGCGCAGGTTGCTTTAATTCATCAAGCATCCAAATAAGTAATTTGGATCCAAAGTAGTTAAAGATCCTTTGTCCATACGTGGTATGTTTGGGATTTTTAGATTGAGTTTGT